>VDFB02252616.1:103897888-104092956 GCA_007258455.2 Sequoia sempervirens | reverse complement strand
TAAAGCCCCCCTTTTTTTTTTTTTTTCCTCTAAACCCATTTTTCATTTGGGCAAGGTGGGTTTCGAACTAACCTGGCATGGTAGGACACACTCGACGAAGAATCGTCATCTCTCGTCTGCTCGATGGATGATGTCGGTATCGTACTTTGGCATCGTGTCCCTTCCCTCTCACCCTCTCCTTTTCTCCCTCTCCTCCTCACTTGACAATTGTCCAAATGAGGAGAGGTAATTCTTAGAATTACCTTTTATAGCTTTTCCCCCCCCCCTTTTTTACCTTTTAAAATAAAATGATTTTTTTTCCTTTTATTTAACCTTTTTCCCCCTCAACTAATTCAATCCACCCTCTATCTTCTCGGGGCCGCCATTTGCACACTATATACCCATTTTCCTCCGTTCAAACACCAATCTTCTTTATTTTTCGTGCTCTTTCCAATGACATATACCACTTCATACTTTCGAGAAGTTGTCTGGGGCCCCTTTTTCCTTCCTTGTCTGCCTTCTCAAGGGGGCATACCCTACCATTCCCTCCCAATATTCTGTCATAAGCCTTCTCTTGCGAGACCGGGGCATCCCCTTTATTTCTCGCCCATTCGGGTAGCTCACGCAACTCTCCCATGCTGGGGCATCTATTTTTCGATCGCTTCTTCCATAGAGTCGTCTGTATTTTATTTTCTTCGAAACCCTATTATCCTAATAGTGTTTCGAAGAGGGGAAAAATGTAGACATCTAAATTTGACCACTTCCATATGGTGAAAGTCATCTCTTTAATCATCCCTTTGCTCATTTAATTCATCCTCTTTGCTGGTATTAATTAAATCACTCATTTAATTAATATTGCTGCCCACCATAAGGTTTCCAAAGTATTTAATTTAATAAATGTTTTTTCCCCTCTTTCCTCTCTAAATTAAATAAATATACCACTTTATTTAATTTAGTCATATTATTTTCTTGGAATTTTTAATTCCTTACTTTTTCTCTCATTGTCACATCCTCCAACTTTTGCAAGTTGATATGTAATCCCTCTTAACAATCTAACCCTATTTCTTAATCATAAATTAATTATGATTGAGATGTGCACACCCGTAATCATCATTAGGGTTTCATCCTCCATAATTTCCCACTTGCCTCTAATCTGTCATTAATTTATCTAATAAGTACTTGCACAACCTTAATCACCTAATTAGGTCAACCTAATCCCCATATCATTTATGGAATGTGTCATAAGTCAACTTTATTAAAGACTTTCTCATTTTAAAGAAGGCACTCCATTACCCATGTGAATTTTTAATTCACATTTAATCCTCCAATGCATTCCTTGGAATTTAAAATTATTTTTGTCATCCCCATGTGGATATTTGAGGAATTTTTAATTCCTCACATGTCCTCTCACCCACATGGGGACAAGGACCTCCTTTATGAGGAGATCTTGTCCAATCCCAAGGTACTATGTAGTACCTCCATATCATGTACCCTATTTCCACCTCATGTACACATCATCTCTTACAAGCCATTTCACATGCCACATGTCAAGATGTGAGGGTTTGTGAGTTCTCAACTCACCTTCGCCCTACATCTTGATCTTGGTGGCTCAATCCCAACTATCTATTTCCCTAGAGAATTCCAAAATCTCTATAAATCCCCTATCTTTTCTCTCATTTTAGGGAGATCATTCATGCTTGCCAAACTCTTGCAAAAAAATTCTTTGAGCCATACTTAGCCAAATTTTTATACTTACATCCATTTTCACTCATCTTTCTATCCTCATTTCATCCCATAGCTTGCATCTTTTGCCATCCAAGGAGCATATAAACATCAAAGATCAAAGGGCCAACCAAAGGGACGACTCAACAAGGTGAAATATTTCATTTTGCTTAGTTAAGTTAATCATTAGGCCAATCTTGAGGCGTAGGGTGTTTTTTAGTTGTTATTTGCACTCATTTTGTTTACTGCTCTTTTTCTAACACTTATTTTCGCCCTATCATAGATATAAATGTCCATTTTTTCCAAAAAGTGAGACATAGTATTGTGGTTTCACCCACTTCATTCTACACATTAAAAAAATGATTTTCAATCAGTTTTCAAAAAATTTAGGGGGAGTGCGCTCAATTTTTTGTTTTTCAAGATGTATCCACTTTGGAAATTAGTAAAAAAATCATATCTTCATTAAATAATTAGCAAAAAAAATGGGCATAAGCTACATTGTGTTAGCTAATTTCTCAGTAATGAAATTTTTGAAATACAAAAAAAAGTTAACATTTTAGGGGGGCCACACCAGACGCTATGTTATGTTTTTTTTTTAAATAAGGCCACTTTGTGTGGACCCCTTTTCTAAACCACTTAATCTCTACCATTTTGAAAAAAACAGTATTAGTTTAGAAAGTAGATTTATAACACTACAACTTGTTTTTGTTGCATCTTCAAATTTTGAGTGCAACTATCTTCAATTTCTCATCCAAGGTTAGTCTTTCCTAATTTTAAGAAAAGGTGGCCACTTTAAGACCCCTTTTTGGTCCCCCATATTTTTGCACTTACCCAAATGCAACATACATATTCAACAATATATTGGTAACCATGTCAAATAAGGATAATCATAGATGTATATGTAAGTATCTAATGACTCAAACACCAAATCGCCATAGATTCAATTTTCCATCAACTCACAAAAAAACCATAGTCATAGGAACCCATAAATAACTCAAATGTAAATAGTAGAAAATTAATCACATAAAAACATCTCCAAACCTAATCCATCACGTATAACTCTAAACAAACTTTCCATTGACTATAAGAAATCCAAAATATGACTCCATATGCACAAGTTATGACCACTCCAAGTCTGAAAAGAACATCTAACTTCTAGCTAGAATTTTTTAATCAAAACAATAAAATTTGGAAAAACAACTAATACCATAGTGTAGTTCTCAAAAATACCTTTCCAACGACTATAATAAGTCTAAAATCTAACACTTGAGGTGAAAGTTATTCCCCTTGGAAAACGTTTTCTAATTATGCTTGGTGGTTGACCTATGGTGGCCCAATAATGGTTGGGTGGCGACCTACCGATGACTAGACAATGACATCACTTGTTGGGAAGCAAACTCGAAATCATCTTTCAACCAAGTTAAAAATTTTATAGACTTGAAAATTTTGAATTTTTTATATGAGGGAGCTAAGTTGTAGGTACCCCACAACTGGGGGCTCTAGACCAAGGGCTAAGCCCCACTAGTTGGGAGCCAACCATCGACCTATTGGCTATCAGTGCTAACAAGACACCATATAGCCTATCAATACTAATAGGTGTACAGACTGACATGGGTTACAGTGGGTCTACAACTACTAATTTGAATGCATGATCCCTCACCTTGGACCTATGAGATGGTAGTTTGGATCGACCACTAGTTTTTGAATTGCTTCTTGGTAAACTTCAAGGATTGGATTTTCGACCATCCTCATTTTAGATCTAGTAAAATAGTTCGAATAGATATGGGGGTTTTATATGTAGTTGGTTCATTGGAAAAAAAATAGCCTTCTCTCCTTCGATCCATGAAAATAACACTTTCTTTGATTTGGATGCCCATGTCTAACTCTACCCTTGATTTTGGTGATTTGGATATCTATTTAGAAAATATTGGGGCCTTTGACTTTGATTCACATGATACATGAGTCTTGGATAGGTCACCTACTACCTCTTGAGATTGATAATTTCATTTGAAACATTTTGCAATAAATGCTTTGTTTATCCATCTTTGGGGATGCTTGTGGTATAGGTGCATGGTCAAAAGGGTAAACATGCATGGAAGGAGTAGCTTGTTGTGTATTTGGTAGGGAGTGATTTGGCTTCAAAATTTCTTCTTGCACTAGTAGTGAGAATTTAAGAAACATGGGCATAGATGGCCTAGAGGGAAGTCTCCTAGCATCAAACAAATTGTTCTCCACCCTTACTACCAATTCATAGGTTGTAGGTAGATTTTGTGCCCTAATGGATTGAATCATCACAACTATATCTAAAAAATGCTTTTCCTAGATTATTGATATTCAAAATTTTATTTTCATGCACCTCTATTTAATGAAAAGAAAAGGGTCCATGATTGTGTACAACTTCAATCTCATTTACAAATTGTAAACTTTTGTATATATGAACTAAGGCTTCTAATTACCAAGCCATTGAACCATGATTAAAGAATATAATAAAATCTACATATAGACATAGTAATGAGAGACTATATATATATATATATTTCTTTACACAAAGTACAAAAGGCCAACTTGGCTCAATTAACTAAACATGAAAACAAATCTCTTGCCTTGAAGGCTTGAGTATCAAAAAGATTGGTATTTTTCTCCCCTTTGTTGAACCCCATATTCTCAACATTACTTGGATACTTATACTACCTCCTTTTTAAGAAAGATCGTCAGAATTTTAATAAATATGGAGATTGCATGCACTAAGAATCCATATGACAAAATTAAGATGAGTCCTCATTTTATTATATATCATATGAATATGATGGGTCCACTTTCCTTTTACTTTGTTTATCTGCCACTAACGGCGCAATAAAAAAAATGCCAATTATGGCAATATTTTTAAGAAGTGTTGAGGTGTCATGTTCATTTTTTTTTATTGAGGGAATGCAATTACAAATAATAGTGTAGTTATAAAACTGCAAGAGAAGAATAATAGGAGAGAAAAACCATCACAGACAAAGAGCTATACGAGCAGCTCTTAAGAATTAAGGACACAACAACAGCAAGAGACGAAGAGATTTAGCAAAAAGGAACCAATACAAGACAACGAGCTGTAAGAACAGCTATGGAAATAGTTGCAACAAAACTAGAAGACTTACATGACAACATTATACATCTTGTAAAATAGCACTTAAGCCTTGGCTAATACAAAGTTTTTTCTTGCTCACTAGCTGTTCAACTTGTAGCTTGATTTGCCAAATATGGAAACTCAACGTTGGATTCTTCAAAACGTCCTTCTGAAGTAAAGGAAACAAGGTAGCAAGACAAAACAATATATCAGAGTAAAGCCTTAAAAACATAACTTCCTGATGATCGTGATTAATAGTAAAAACAACTTTGCATCTATTTCTCCATATATGTAATATATCTTTCTAAGAATTTTTCTCTTTCATGGGCTCTAACATTAGTTGGTGTGTTCATTTTTTACCAATAGAATAATATAAATAGATGTGAGATTAATATTCTTGGAATGGTGCACATATTGATGATTATGGGGAAGATCAACAATTTTACTTCCTTGAGACTTCAACTTGTACTTCCTACCTTTCATGAAAATGGGGATTTGCTTTATCCATCACGTCATCTTTGGTGAATGGCATAGCTAAAATAATGTGTTAATCTGGCAATATCTTTAAGGAGCAACAAAGTGACATGTATTGAATAGTGCATGTTGCCTTTGCCTTTTCCTTTGTGTCTAGAAAAAAAAAATACCAATAACATCAGGCCCACTAGTTTGGCTAACTCACCAAGTTCCATCCAATAACGTGTAGTAGTTTCAAGTTGTCAAACTAACCACTTTGAAAATGTGTGCCAATTGTTTGATCTTTTAGATGTGATTAATGGTTGCACTATGTTGAAATATTTCTTTATGATTTTTTCTATTGTTAGCCCCCCTCAAACCAATGTATCAATCTCCCACCAATGGCACATCAAAAAATAAGTGGCAAGATGACAAAATATTTTTTTGAGTTGGTCGTTAATCTATGAAATAATCAATAATGTGGACCTATTGTTGGTGTCATGGACAAAACAAAATTTGCAAAGCCACTAATTTTGTTTTACAACTTGTTGAAATACACTACAAAACATATACAACTAATGAATTCTTGAAATGAAGGGGAATAAAAGAGTCAATTAGAAGAAAAGGAAGAGAAAATGAATTATTAGTTAATATCACCCTAAAAGGGTTAAAAAGATTGAAGCTCTGCAATTACATTACACATCTCCAACACATGAAGATCCATCACACTCCCACATCACTTGAAGGTTCATCACATTACATACCTACATTGCACAATGGTTTATTGTATTTGCCACATTGCATGGAGTTTTATTGCATGATCATATTGTATCATCTCATTATTGCATTGTGCAAAGCATTTTCATATCACTTTACATGTACAAGATGAAGTTTGCATCTCTTCTTTCGTTGTTTCATTTTTCATACACAATTAAAACAACTTCTTTTTTGTGCTTATTTTGATTATGAGGTAGGAACTACTAATACATAGTTTTCATTGTAAATTGCAAGTTTCAATGGAGTATTCATACTAAGGAGAATGTAGGAAGAATTAGGGGAGAGGACCCAGTAGTTGAGCACCCTAACTTCGTGCTTCTAATTATCCTACGTGGAAATTTCAAATCACTCCCAATTTTTTATAGCAGCTTACTTGGCAAGTCCCTTGCTTATAACTAAGGTTTCATGGCCACATCATCAAATGTGATGCCACATCAGCATGCTTTTTGTCAAGGTGTCCAAAAAGGCCCAAAAAAAAAGTGAGACCAATACTTGTGCATTCACAACATGTTTATTGAGCGTTGATGTGGAATCACATGATTGGTTGCTTTTTAGATCAAAGAAATATATTCTGTTTAATTATGGGTAGTCATCGTCAACACTGACAACTTTAAAGTCACAACTATTGGTCCAATACTGATAAAATTATTGGGTATTATATAAACAACTACTATCACAACTATTGAAACTCTCCCCTATTATATCCTTTTTCAGAGACTATGCTTTTATGAGTTTCTAGGTATTTACCGGACATGCTAGTTGGACATGCTCTAGATGCATGCTCATGTTAGATTCACACACACTAAAATAAGGATAAATGTAATGGTAAAATTAACATACTATATTTCCCATTTAGTTTTATGTCCATCTTAATAAGACATCTTAATTCAATAATGGACATACTTTTATGTTTGATTTATAAAATACTTGATTCCTACCATCTTTATTTAACCCATTAATACTAATTCTCATACATTCGCTATCACCTATTTATCATTGTTGCATCATCATTTACATCTATTTCATAGATTAGATAGATAGTATTGTTTAAGTTTCTCTTCTACTTACCTGTTTATAGGTAGCTATT
The DNA here is from genome assembly GCA_007258455.2 of Sequoia sempervirens. Classification (NCBI taxonomy): domain Eukaryota; kingdom Viridiplantae; phylum Streptophyta; class Pinopsida; order Cupressales; family Cupressaceae; genus Sequoia; species Sequoia sempervirens. Next base: position 104,085,826 of record VDFB02252616.1, on the reverse strand, counting down.
ATTCTTTGTATTTTGCTTTACTCAATAAGACCTTAACAATAACCGTCCAGAAAAGTCTGCTGTCCACCTTCAAATTTACAGTAAAATATCCATCATTTCTTGGAAGTACCTAAACATGCATTGCCCAGGACTTTCCTCCCGACACTTCCAAGAAAGCGCTACAACCAAATCTTTGAATATATAACAATCTAACCCCGAAAAGACGTCTCTTTATTTTTTGTCACTGTAGATGACCAACTAATACGTCAATCTTTTTCATCTTTTTATGACAGGCGAACGAATCACATTATTTGCGTATTCGGTGCGTGTACGACTCACATTATTTATTCCCACTCCTTCGGTGGAATCATCATCTCTTTGGATTCTTGTGCAAGTTGTCCCTTTATTCATTGCGTGGAATCATCATCTCTTTGGAATCGTTCAGTGCCCTGTCCCTTTCGTGGAATTTACACCGTTGGACCATTATCAAACATACAAATTCTGAACAACGTGCCTCCTGTTAGATGCCCATTTTTAATTGATGCGTGAATTTCAATGTACGAAAAGTCGAAAGCGGAGACATCGAAGAGCCCACGTCTGACGGCTACATTTGCCTCGTCCATGTGAATGCCATTATCGCCGTCTGAAGCCTGCCAAATGCTGTAAGTGACATTTGACCCGGTAGTCCGTGACTGGCTACGACCTATTAAAGGCGAAGACCTCGTCGAACCGTAGATCCAAACTAACGGCTCGGATTCAAACGTATGGTAGCCGGTCAGTCTCTCGGACGCAACAAGAAAATTACAGGGCGACTGATTCTTTTTCCCAGTGCCTTTCATTTTCACTCTAGTCAAGAGGTTTTAAAGTACTAAATTTAATTTTCGAAAAGACATCTACCTAGAAAATGATTCTTAAATAGTTTAAATTTAATTCTAGCTTTCTTTTTCACCGTAAGCTTTTATTAAAAGAATAGACTTTTTCTTTTTTCAAAATCATGTGGGGTTGAATTGAATATTGGTTCGATGATCTTGAATTTTATTTAATGTATTTTTTGGGGGTTGGTGAGATGAGGTCAGATTACATTTGATAAACGATTTTGTTTATCAAATATATTTTTTTTAATAATTCTTTATTCAATAATGTTTTCGAAATTTTAAAATATATATTATAGATTAAGTATATATTAATTATTATTGTTTTTGTTAAAAATATATATATATATATATTAATTAATTATAATTGTTTATAATTTTTAATGGTTTATATAAAATTATTTCTTATATAATATTTTTTAAAAAAAATTGATTGTATTTTATAACAATTTTTTTAAATATGATTATATGGTATTAAAGTTAGACCTTGCATGGGAAGGAGTGGTTATGTCAAATTCAAATTGTTTTTACAGTTTGTCCATATTAGAAATACAAGTCTAAGGGAATACCTCTTCAACTAAGAGAAAAAACTAATTCAATATAATTTTGGATATCATATGATTTTTTAAATTATTTGATGTTAGCTTAAGGGAATACCTCTTCAACTAAGAGAAAAAAACTAATTCAATATAATTTTGGATATCATATGATTTTTTAAATTATTTGATGTTAGCTCATTTTTTATTTTAAAAAAATAGTATAATATTAAACATTTGAGATTTTATTATTTGATTATGTAATAAAAAATAATGTTTTTAAATGATATTAAGGAGGGTATTTATAAAAACCCTTGCCCTTGGGTTGATTGAAATACAATATATCAATAAAAGTGGTATTGAAGCTATAGTAAAGTAATTAATTTAAGGAGAAAAGCCTAAAGAGTCACCAAAATTTAAGGAGAAAAGCCTAAAGAGTCACCAAAAACTGCCCAACATAAAACTTACAAGAAACCAAAGAAGAGGCAAGAAAAACAAATGCATGCAACATTAGGATAGGCTTTAAATTAAAAATTTGTAACACCTTAACAATCCACCCCACCAAAAGAGGAGCCACTACTAGGAATAAAAGCAATCCACTCCACCAAAAGAGGAGCCACTTTAGGAAGAAAAGCCACCCACAATCTCTTGGATTAAGTTGCATGATTCCAACACTTAAAGCAAGATGAGGGAAGTTGATTGACCTATGACTAGCATAAAATCCAACTTAAACTATCATCTAGAAAATGAAGTGTTTACAAGCACTAGTAGCCTTTAGGATACCCTTGGAATATCTTATTAGGATGTTTTCTACCACTTTTTTGAGATCAAGATAAACAACATGAGTATCCTTGAGTTGATGAACTATTGCAAGAAACTTATGGATAAAAATCCAAAGAAGGTATAGAGATTGCGACTCTAATACCAATTTGTTGAGATTAAAAACCCAAAACTACAAGCAAAGACTATAGCTACAAACCAATTTGATGGATAAAAATCCAAACAACACACAAACATAGATTGTTGCTCAAAAAACACAAAACAACACAAAATAAGGATATCATTGGAGGAGACAAACACCATTCAGAAAAATATAGAATGTTTGTTTTCTATTTAACTCAAATAAGTCATTTACAAAACTCTCATAATCATATTACAAACTGTTTACAATTAAAATTTCTACAACTATTTGGAGCTACCTATACTAATGATTTTTTGCAACTATTTGGCGCTGCTACATGACTGCTCTTTCTGGAGTTGTACTTTGTTTTTCACAAACTTTTTTATTGTTGCAACATTCTCTTCTCTACACACACTTTCTGCTCTGCACTATCTACTACTACATACAAACTTATATGCACTATCTACTACTACATACAAACTTATATGCACTATCTACTATTGCACACAAACTTCTCTGCACCCTAATAATACCAAAAAATTATTCTTTTGTCTATTATTGTCTTTGCCCAAAAATTCCCTCATTTTCAATTTTACCTACCAGATTTACTTCACTAGCCAACAAAATAATTGTTATTGCAAGCATCAAAGGGAAGAAAGGGATTAAGATCCCAAAAATGTTTTTGATGGGGTTTAGTGTCTAATGAGCTTGGGAGAACAATAAATTCCAACAAAAACTCTTTACACCAAACGTTGATATCACCCCAGGTAGCCAATTGACTCAATCTACCATGAGTAATAATGAAGAACCATGGGTGTCTTCCTACTCCAAGTTAGCAGACAAAACTTTTGAGAAAGTGAAGAAATATATCTAATTCTTCTTGGCCTTGTCTCACATCATTTCTTCTAATTTCTTCAAGAAATTCTCATAGATGGGGGATCTACTACAACTAAACTTGTGCTTACTCAAGCCATCTTGGGTGCAGCTCAACAATTGAGAACCACAAGATTGTCAATTGTTGTAGCCAATTAAATTTTGATTCCTACTAGATAACACAAAAACAACTACATAATGTTAAAATCTAAAATTTTATTTAAATTTAGATTACCTACAACATACATGAAGGTACAAAGATTTCAATTTACAAAACAATATCACTCCTACAACAACTATCTATAGGAGAGCATGTGCAAACTTCACACATTCTGAAAAATCAACTACATGCATACAAAAATCTGATCATAACTCTTTACACTAGCAAAAAGCACCTACAACACACACCGAATTCAATGAAATTCATTTTCCAGACAACAAAGTATTGTTTTCCCCTTTCCATACATTCTTCTTTCATATTTTCTTCATTCTTTTTCTTGCTCAAATATTCCTTGGCAATTTGGGCATGGCTTTTCCTTTCCACCTCCAATCAAACTTCAAAATCCACTTTTTTCTTCTTGGGCGTGGGTTTTCCTTTTCCTGGAAAGAGCCTTCAATTCCCATTCAAAAGTTGTTTTCCTACTTCTCAATCCACTCTCTCCACTCCTTCAACATCTACCTTTCAATTTTCCTCAACAAGGCATTTTTTAATTTTTTAAATGGAGTTACAAAATGCATTAAATGCCCACTCATAGGCCTAGGCATGGGACTTTGCCTTTTTGGCAAATCAGCATAAACATACAAAATTAAAACTACTACCAAGAAAAAATTCAATTAACTATTTGATTTTTCTCACACCCAACATTAAACCATAATGTGTTGGGAGGAGTTGGATATTTAAATAAAATGTGCCTGGAAGCAAAACCAAAACAAAACACAAGAAATCAAAATAAACATGTTTTTGGGTGTGCATGAATATCTGTGCACCTGAATGCTCTTGCATCAAACACCCTGAGTAAGAAAGAATGTTTCATGAGGAAGGCTCATAAGCGTTCATCTGGATTTATGTTTCCAAACCCATGTTGCCCCTTCCATCTACCTTCCTTTCCATATGATCAAATTTACTCCTAGTTTTATTTGCTCGGAGTCTTCCTAATTGTTCTTTAATTCATCACTTTATCAATTTTCCTATTCTTCTTTTATGGTAGTTATTGCACCCTTCATGTCATGTCATGGAAATTTGAAACACTTCCACTTTCCCCACTTTTTCCTTTCAAAAACCTCTCCTTTCGTTGATGAGCTAAAATCAGGTCTTCCTCCTTAAATTTTTGTCTTCTCCTTAAATCAACATGCTCTTTGTGCCTCTTGGTGTTTGTTTGTAACTTCTCTTTCATAAAATTAAATTTCTTGAGGTCATCCAACAAATTCTCTTTCTTTAACCTTTGTAAAATATCTCTAGCATGTTTCAAATGATCCAAAATTTCATCTAAAACAATTGCAAACTTACCAAGGAGTGGTTTCAATGCTTCATCCTTCACCATACCTTTGATCTCCATGTGCATTTCTTGCTCTTCTTTCGTTGTCCCAACTTCTTTTGAATGAGAAACCAAGGCATACCACATCTCTTCCATTTGTATCTCTTTTAGAAATTGTTTTCTCATAACTACACATACTCTAGTATCATTGCCCACTTCCTTTTATTTTGTTTGCTTCACCATCATGTATGGCCTTCCGACCATACTTCCATGGTCTACCCAAAAGAATATGACAAACATCCATAGGCATTACATTGAACACATAATCTCATCTCTATAATTGCCAATTTGAAAACTTACCTTTTGCAACCACATGACCTTGTAAGGGTTTGGATGTTTTATTTTCTCCAAACTTAGTTTCTCCACCATTTCTTGAAATACCAAATTATCCAAGCTACCACTATCCACAATCATAGTGCAACACTTTCCCTTTTCTTTGCAAATGGTTTTAAATAAACTCCTCCTCTATACAGGTTCTTATTGCTCCTTTTCTAGCTTTAGGAGCACTCTCCTTAGCATAAGAGCTTCTCCATCCTCTAGGTATACTAATTCATTTTCTTCTTCAACCTCTATGGTAAATGTTCTCCCAATCCTACTCTTCACATCCTCTTATTACACTTAAGAGCATTCAAATGCCCTGTGCCCAGCCTCTCCATAATTGAAACAAACTCCTGAAAATCCTCTTCCTCTTCCAGAATCTCTCCTTCCTCTTGAAGTTTCTCCTCTTCCCCTGAAGGAATCTTCTCTTCCTTTCACATTTGAGCCATAATTTGGTTGAGACCAACTTGCCTCTTCTTCCTTTATTGGCTATCCTCTTCCGCCATTTGTTTGTTCTCTACCTCTTAAAGTTTCTCCTCTACCTTTGGAATTACTTTGTTTCCTTTTTGCTAACTTTTCCTTTGCTTTGAGAGCATATTGACAAGCTTCCTCCATCGTTCTTATCAAAACCATACTAAGTTCATCTTGGATAGCAATCTGCAACCCATTCACATACCTTGCAACTTGTTCTTCACCGTATTCAACATGTCCAACATGAATGCCCAATTTGTAGAATTATTCCATGTACTCCATGACATTCAAATATCGTTGTTTAAGATTTTGAAGTTTCTTAAACAAACTAATGTGATAGTCTACATGTAAGAATTTAGCCTTCAACTTTGTAACCATCTCCTCCCATGATTTAATATTTTCTTTTCCGTTCCTTTGTCTTTCAATTTGCACTTGATCCCACCCTAGGGATGCATGTCTCTTCAACCTTGTGCAAACATACTTCACCTCTTTTTATCATCAATGGTTTCTAAATCAAAGTATTTCCCCATCTCTACAATCCAATCAATGAGCTCTTTTGGGTTCAAACTTCCACTGTAACTTGGTTGATCCATTCTTGGTTTGCTTCCTAGTTTGGACAATGCTTGCAAGAACCTCTCCTCTGTTCGTCTTTGTAACTTTTGCAACTTCTTCCTCTTCTTCACTAACATCCTCTATATGAATTCCTCTCCGTTGTGAGGTTTCTATGGCCTCTAGGCGTGTTGTTATTCCTCACAACATTTCTATAGCAGTTGCATTGTTTTTTCTTGTGGTGCTCTCCCTCTCCCACATCCTTTGTATGCCATGGCTACTTTTCTTCTTCCTCAACCTGCTCTGATACCAAATGGCGCAACTCAACAATTGAGAATCCACAAGATTGTCAATTGTTGCAACTAATTAAATTTTGATTCCTACTAGATAACACGATAACAACCACATAATGATAAAATCTGAAATTTGATTTAAATTCAAATTGTTTGCAACATACATGAAGGTACAAATATTTCAAATTTACAAAACAATATCACTCCTGCAACACTTTTATTTAATTATGATTTCAAATTTTTAAATTGTGACATAATTTTTATTCAATTAAAATGAAAAAAAAGATAAATTTTATTGAAAATAATATGAAAAATGGTATAAACTCATTATACATATTGAACTCTATCTTTAAAAGTTAAAAGTAAACTAGGAGAGAAGACCCACTAGTTGTGCACCCTAACTTCAAGGTGTCTAAAAAGGTCAAAAAAAAAAAAGTGAGACAAATACTTGTGCATTCACATCATGGGTAGTTGAACGCTGATGTGGCATCTCATGATTGATTGCTTTTTAGATCAAAGGAATGCATTTTATTTAAAAATGGGTAGTCAAGTCACAACTATTGAGCATTATATAAACAACTACTATTACAACTATTGAAACATGCTCAACTAGTGGATCCTCTCCTCTAAATCGACAATACTTGACATAATTTTTCGTGGGACCTTCTTCGTACTAAATAATAATAAACTAACCAGAATTTATAATCTAACTGGTGCTTGTAAAAGATACATATTCAATCAAAGAGCTTGGAGGCATTCTATAAAATTTGGAGAGCATGTGTATTGTACAATATTTCTAACAACAAAATTTACACAATTTTAACCTCCCCTTAATAAATAATTTATATTGGAATCAAAAAATTTCCGGCTTTGAAATGTTTTGTGTGATTCGATCACTCGACCAGACGTTGTTGACAGCATCAGGCTTACCACTGCACCGAATGACTTTGTTGGTTAAAAAGGTTTACATGGCTTATATTTGAACATGTATAATACACTTAAGCTCCTTCCATATAGGACTTCTGATCAGGAAGCTTTCAGACAGTAGAAGGAAAATAACGCTCTTTTTCATTAAAGCTGTTAGATCTAGAACTAATATTTTGTAGCGGCGAAAGTATCATGCAGATGATCAGCAAGAGTCTGTCCGACAGACTCGATGCCGTCCTGAAACCCCTAGTTCCAGCTATTGGCGAACTTTTCGTATTTGATAAACAACTGCCCAAAGACCAGCAAAATCCCATCTTTGAGCAGTTCTATGGAAAACTCATAAGAGGTGTGGATTTGGTTAAAAGATGTGAGAATATCAGCCCTTTTAACCTGCTTCTTCATTATAGGTATGCCTCGCAGATCCTGAAGCTGGAGGAGGAGATCAACGGCTTTATGGCGTCGATGCCTGCCCACATACTGCTGGATGCCAGAAGGCTTATGACAGACGTGAAAAGAATTTACCCATTAGACGCTGCGGATATAAACAGGGGCATGAATGAGTCCATCCTCAAACAAGCTTCATTGCTTACAAATGACCCCTGCCAGAATTCCATGATACTTCAAGAAATGGCGTCACTTGACTTGTTTGATTGTGATCAGATGGTGGACGATTCCACAAACTTCCACGATGATATTGCCCCTGGGAAATCTCAATTTTGTGTGGGGTTGGAAAAATGTATTAGGGATTTGAAAGGACTTTTGTTCCAGAGTGAGTTGTCGGTCGTTGGCGTGCATTGTATGGGGGGTGGTGGGAAAACAACTCTCGCGTTGAATCTCTGCAATGATCCTCAAATCAAAGGTGATATGGTGTTTCCCTGACTTTTTTTGGTTTTAAAGTTGGCTTTACCAGAGAGAAGGCCACCCTGTTTCAAGTTTTTAGGTCTTCATAACTGTCTAAGATTAAGGGGGCTGTTCCTCTGTATACGAGGTATTCTCTCTTATTTGTTGTGTCCTGTTTTTGGGTGAACTGTCCCATGTATATCATATAAATTCAATCATTTATCTGCTCCAGAGTTGCTTTTTGGTTGCATATATCGACTGAACTGGATTTGTTCGGAATTCATGCAGGCTTGAATACTTTAGTCTAAGTTGTCTCGTAAATTATAATTTAACTTCTAAAACATTTTCGTTTCTTCACGCTTATCAGGTTATTTCCAAAACGTGTTTTTCATAACTGTTTCACAGTCCCCAAATCTGAAAGGGATTTTTGAGACAATGTGGGAGAAGATTGTTGGAAGGGACGCACCTGAGTTTCAGAATGTGGAAGATGCACGTAGACAGCTCGAGCAACAGCTTCTGAAGCAATCTAGGTCAACTCTGGTGATATTGGATGATGTCTGGTCCCGAGCAAATGCGGAAAAATTACTATTTGAAAGGCCAGGATACAAGACTCTTATAACAACGCGAGATAGTTTCACCATCCCCAGAAGCTCTTCTACTTCACTCTATCAATTGCCATTGCTGGACCAGGAAGATGCTCTGTCCCTTTTCTGTTTTTGGGCTTTCGGACAGACATCAATTCCAAGTGATGCAGATGCACTTCTAGTTAAACAGGTATAGTTTATTTTGAACTGTTGCAGGTTTTCTGTGTTCATGAATTGAGGAAAAATGCCTTTTACATGTCTTTTGACTTTGCTGTACAAAGTATTGTTGGAATTGCACTTGTTGTTATTGCTTCCAAAAATAAAATTATAATGAATATATTAAATGCTTAATTGGGCTTTTAGTCGCAGAACTTGCAGTTGGTGTAAGGGATGCGCACTCATTGGAAGGGATGATGTTCCTACCCTGAAATTCATAAACAAATAGCACAGTGCAAAGTATTTGTAACGAAGCCTGATTATCTTCTTGATTCAAACTTTTTGTTGCAGTCCTGTTTGGATCCCAATAATTGGATGCACAGTTTATTTGAAGCTATCACTTATTCATTTATGCCTTTGTCGGAACACATTACAGTGCCCCTTAGAAGCCACATTCACATAGGCAATGTGTATACAAAAAGATGTAAAAGATTTTCTTCATCACCATCTCTATCTCTCTTCTTCTATATGTCTCTCCCCTATCTCTATCTCCTTACCTATCCCAGCAGCTCTCTCCCTCCTCTATCTTTCCCACTACATCTATCTCTCTATTTCTCCCTCTCTCCCTATCACACCCTCTTTCTATATCTGCCTACTTTGCTTCTATACCCGCTCCTCTGTCTCCATCTCTATCTATTTACATATCTCTTTCCATATCTCACTCTATCTCATTCACACACACATGCACTCCATGTTTCTCCACCCCTCTCTCTATCTCTATATATCTCTCTCACACACTCCTTGTTTCTTCCTCCCTATCTCTATCTCTCTCCTCCCTCTGCCCCTCCTTTCCCTCTCCCCCTCTCTCTACCCCTTTCTCTATTACTTGTCTCTATCTCTCTATCTCTACCTCTCTCCCTTTCTCTTACCATATATCTCTATCTTTCTCTTCCCATATATCTATATCTCCCTCTTTCTCCCTCCCTTTATCTCCCCTATTTCACTCACCCCCTCTCCATCTCTATTGGTCTATATCTACTCTTTATTTTTCTCTCTATCTATGTTTCCCTCCCCCTCTTTCTATATATTCTTATATCTCCTATCTCTCTATCAGTGTATCTCCTTATCTCTCTCTCTCTCTCTCTATCACTATATATCACTATCTATATCTCTCTCCATCTCTCCTATCCCTTTTCCTCTATATCTCTATATCCATCTCTCTCTCCCTTTATCTCCCCTATTTCACTCTCCCCCTCTCCATCTCTATTGGTCTATATCTACTCTTTATTTTTCTCTCTATCTATGTTTCCCTCCCCTCTTTCTATATATTCTTATATCTCCTATCTCTCTATCAGTATATCTCCTTATATCTCCCTCTCTCGCTCTATCACTATATATCACTATCTATATCTCTCTCCATCTCTCTTATCCATCTCCCTCTATATCTCTATATCCATCTCCCTCTTCCTTTATATATCTCCATCTCTTTCTCTCAATCTCCCTATCTCTATCTTTATCTATCCCTCTAGGTTTATCTCTCTCTCTCTCTCTCTCTATATATATATATATATTTATTTCCCTCTTCCTCTCTTGATCTATCATCTCTATAACTTCCTCTCTCCCCATCTATCTCTAGACATGCCTCCCTCCCTCTCTCTATCCATCCATCTCTATTCCTCTCCCTCTTCTTGGACCTCTATATCTATATATCATAGTTGTTGGGAGATGCATCTCCCCCCCTCTAAGATGTGTCTCGGAGACGGAGACGCGTCTCAAAGACCGGTACTGTCTCCGGAGACGTCTCCAAGAGGCCAGAGACGTCTCCAAGAGGTTGGAGACTTTTGCCGAAGTTTCCCGAGTACCTTGTTGTCTCTTGCTACAGAAAGTGATGTCTCATGCTAAAATACCTAAAAAAATTTAAAGTTTAAACATTTGAAACTTTAAAAATTAAAGCATAATGTATTTGACACATCTAAGAGATTAAATTATTGTTTTGAAAGTTAAATGTCATCATATTTTCAGATTTTTTATAAATTATTATTTTTTTATTTATATTAAAAAAAAATGGAGTCTCCAAGTGACCCCGTCTCCTATTTTTTAAAAAAAGTCGTATTGGTACTGGTACCAATCTCGTGACAACTATGATATATATATTTGCCTTGCTATCTCTATCTCTCCATATTTTTTCTTCCATCTCTCCCTCTATCTCTATCATGTTATTTCTCCATCTCACTCTACCCTTATAGCTCTCCCTCCCCACCTCTTTCTATGTATCACTTCCTATCTCTATCTTTACCTTTCTATCTCTCCCTCTCTATATATTTATCTCTTCCATTTTTGTCTATCCCTCTCCTCTCTCTTTTTATATTTTGCTCTCTTCCATATCCATCTCTTTGTTCTCCTTCTTCTCCATCCCCATCTCCATTTCTATCTTCCTCTATCACTATCTCCTTTACACCCCCCCTTCTCTCTCTCTCTCTCTCTCTCTCTCTTCCCCCCTCTATCTCTCCTTTCAATCCCTATCTCCCCCTTTCTTTTGTTCTCTCCCTATTGCAAACATAATATGATCCTATTGGTAGTTAGGTTTGATTTTCTTCTTGATTCAAAGGTGTTGATTTAATCATGTTTGGATCCCTATAAGTGGATATGCATAGTTGATTTGAAGCCATCACTTCTCCATTGAGACCTTTGTTGCACAGACATCATTTGCTAAATTGCCTACCAATTGACCTCATGTACTACACAAATGTATGCAAAAAAGACCAAAATTTTTCTTAATTGACCTTCCATACCTCTTTGGTGTACCCATTGCACAATAAGGTGTGATTGCTAGTTTATTTACGTTTACACATGGGTAAACCCACAATAGTGGGTTACAATTTTTTGGACGAAGAAAAATTAGAAATGCTCATCAAAAAATTTAAAATGGTTTACCCCTTCTAATGAAGGGGGTTCGAATGAACCACCCCCCTTCTAATGAACCCCCCCCTCTAATGAACCCCCCTCCCTTCTAATGAACCCCATTTTGCACCATATAAGGGGTTCATTGAACCCCCCTTTCAAGGGGGTTCTAATGAACCCCCTTTTTTCACCTTCCCCTCCACCATTTCAAAATTTATGCATTTTTTTGACTATCGAAGCTTGGGAAGGAGGTGCAAATGGAGTCAACTTGATAAACCAAGTTGGATAATTGTAGAGATTGAAACGAGCTTTCCAACAACTATAAATTTAATATATTTTGTTTTTATATTATATTTTATTTTTTAGTTTTACTGAACATAGGTTTTTCACTGAACATCAAGTTTAGTGAAAAATCATTGTGGAAAAATATTAAATTTGAGAAAAAAATTTGAAAAATATATACGCCCTAGGTATTGGTGTCCTCATTCTAACAAAAAAAAAATTGAATTTCAATACATACCAAAAAAGTTATGCGTATCGAAGTGCACCTATGTCTAAATGTAAATGTTTTGACTTCAAAACTTAATTAAAAATATCTAACAAAATGTATGAAAAAAATGAAACCATGATACCAGAAAGAAGTAACCTTAAATTAAAAAGAATCAAAATTTTATCCTTTCTAGGAAAAAGTGTTTCAAGATACACACTTCACTTTTAAAAAATGTTGTTTACTATTTAAAAACTAGTTATCAAAGGAGACGCAAAAAAAAAACAATTTAATTCCAATTTTTTTAAAAAATATATATTTAAAATCTACAGAAAAAATCTCACAAATCACTAGTTTACATCATTTTCAAATTCCTAATAGTTTGCCTACTATAGGTGTCAGAAAGTGAAGTTTTTTTTGAAAATGTTGATTTCAGTGTCAAGTTGGGCCAAAAAGTGTAACCCATTATTGTGGGATGACCCACATGAGATTTTTTTTGTGTTTCGTATTTTTAACATCCCTGGTGAGTTTTAGTGCCGCCATTTACTCGTCGAGTTTTTGGCAAGTACTAGCCAAGAAAGTGCCTACTAATTGACCTCATGTACTACACAAATGTATGCTAAAAATAGGCCAAAATTTTCCTTAATTGATCTTCCACACCTCTTTGGTGTACCCATTGCACAATAAGGTGTGATTGCTATTTTATTTATAATTACACATGAGGTTTTTTCATGTTTTGTATTTTTAACGTATTTGGTGAGTTTTAGCGCCGTTTACTTGCCGAGTTCTTGGCCAGTACTCGCCAAAAATCAGTGAGTAAATGGCACTAAAACTCGCTATCGGTTTTACTAGGTGAGTACTCGTTGACTCGGCGAGTTTTTTGCGAGTATGCCATCTATGCTTTATTATTATCATCACAACTAGCAAGATTTGTAAATTCAAAAACATTGTTATCTACAACCTTACACTGTTCATCTTTAGTTTTATTATTGATATCAAATGATCCATCAAATAAATAAACACAAATCATTTGTACCACATGAGACATTACATAGCATATGTTTAAACCTTAGGCACATATTTTCCTTTAGGTATACTTCAAGTAACTGTTACTAATTATTTTGTTTTTTCAAGTTTGATATTTCATTCTTTTGAGATTTGAGAACTATATTCCTTTGTAAGGGTTTTAGATTGTATATTAAACCACTTCACAACTTTTTTCAGTTCTTTATTTATCTTTTGACTTTCACCAATTCTTCCAAAATATCTTTTTCACACATTAAATTTTCATTTTCCTTCTTCACTCTTTTACCAATAATTTCTATTGGAACAAATGATTTTTTCTTTAAATTCTTTCCTTTATGTTTTGAAAAATAAAAATAAAATACTACCTTCAAAAATTATCACCCTCTTACTTCCTTTATGACACCATTAATTGTTTTTCAAAAGAACATGGGACATTTGTTTTGAAATTTAAAGAGATACACCCAAAATATTTAAAAAAATGACTTTGATAACTAACATACCTAACTACAAGAAGAATGATAGCGAAAGGTTAACAGTCTCAATGGCAAAAAAAAAACCTTTCTATGTGATTGCAGGTACACATATCTCTCATGTTGGCAACAATTGATATAAATCAGAAGTATGGCAATGATTGAATTCACAAGCTTGTCTCCTGTACAACGAGAATTGCCCTCACATCTTTACTCCTTAAAAGAAAAAGCTAACAATATAGTCTACACATTGCACACACAAGTTAGATGGAATCACACTTGCTCCATTAATATATGACAATAGATACAAGTTGTGCTCTTCTTTTGGGTTTCGGCTTGACTGATAAATAATGGTGCCAAACATGTTGGAATACACTTCAAACTCTCACAATAAATATACACATTACAACTTTTAATCTATCTTAGAGGTTCAAATTTTGTCAAATATTTTTAATGGGATTATGTAAATGCCTTTCAAGCTCTTGAAAAATAATCAACATCATTAGAGAGGTTCGAATTTTGTCAAATATTTTTAATGGGATTATGTAAATGCCTTTCAAGCTCTTGAAAAATAATCAACACCATAAATTGCTTGGTTATTTTAAGACTTTCATATCTTGTTTTCATGAGAGTGGTTTGTAACTACCATTCTTCCTCTCACAATTTCTTCTGCAACAATTATGCTCTAATACCAATTGGTGAAATTGGAGAGCTTGAATAGATTTACACAATTGTTAAACTTACACATCAAAGGATCACTAAAATAGATAACATACGTAAATAGATGACCCTCTTGTAAGAAACATGACTATCCATGGTTAAGCGCGCTTGAGCTGGAGCAGTACTGGGATGGGTGACCTCCCGGGATGGACCAGTGCTTCACCTCTGTGAGCATCACCTAGATGCAATGAGTGCTAAGTGGACCATTCGATATCATGAGAGATGGGTTCTTGTTGAACCACTACTCATGAAACATGGGTCAATGAGTTTGACTCGAAACTACACGGTTGAATCCTGATAGCAATATCATAAAATGACTATCCATGACAAATGTTCTGAAGTATGATTAAATATAATTTATATTTTTTATATTTTTGTATCCCTCATTAGAAAATTAGCAATGGTTCTTGCTTCTCTGAACCTCTGTGCCTTGATCTGTAAAAGAGCTGAACAAGATCAAACCATGTGAAAGTAACAATGAAGAGCTCATCAGATCAAACTGATATGCAGGGATTCTATCTCCTGACTTTGGCCATAACTTCTTGCTTTGAACAACTCCTTTGCTGCATGGCCAGCTCACTGGCTCACTGTAGACTGCAGATCTGAATTCTAGTTCGACCAATTTTAGTGATGGCATTTAAAATCAACATTCAACCAACCTAAAGAATAACCAAGAATGTGCAAACTTGGATCTCTGTGCCTAGAAGTCACATATAGTGAAGAACGAGAAGTAAACTGGAGTAAATGGTGAACAAGAAGTCTAGGGCTTAAAGAACGTAATTTTATATCACTCAGAAATCAGTTAATCTTCAAACGCTATGGCTTAAATTGTATTTGTAATTTTGTTGTTCCTTAAAACCTACAGGTTTCCATGGCCATTATTTAAAATTTACATATGATGAATGACAGGTGCAAGCAGAATGTAAGGGCTTGCCACTTGCTTTAAAGGTGATTGGAAGCTCTTTGCGTGGTGAACCTCGTGTGGTTTGGGAGAGTGCAAAGAACAAACTTTCCAAGGGGGAACCAATATCAGATTATCACAAAGATGGGTTAGTTAGATGTTTGGCAACCAGTATTAGTTTCTTGGATGACACAGCAAGGGAATGTTTCTTGGACTTGGGGGCATTTCCAGAGGACAAAAAAATCTGTGCTGATGCGCTATTGCACATTTGGATTTATGTTCGGAAGCTCGAGTGGCAGGATGCCATTGCCATCTTATTCGAGCTTGCAAAGAGAAATCTGTTGAATTTGACCAGCAACCCTGGGTAATTGCCAATCCTTACATGTATTGAATTTCTTGTTATTAATTATTAAATATTGGCCTGACATGATTGTTTCAATTGTCAGGAGTAGAGCGGAACTCTCTTATGGAAATGCCTCCGAGCTTTACATTTCCCAGCACGATGTAATGCGAGATTTGGCCATACATTTGGGAAGCCAAGAGTTTATAATCAACAGGAAGAGATTATTTATGCCTAGGAAGGAGCATACTCTGCCAGGGAAATGGGAGTTGCTTAATGATCGACAGTTTGATGCTCAAATTGTCTCCATTCACACTGGTTTGTTTTATGATGTCACTTTATCAATTTTTTTAAAGAAATGCTATTCATGTATACTTTTTCTTTTGAGAGTGGTTTTTTCTCAATGTATTTCTTTGCTAGATGCTTATAGATCAAATTGTGTAGCATGTTTAAACACCGATGTATTGGATCTGCCCCCTGGATCTATCACCAGGGAAGAAAATTACAAGTCAATGCTTGGCAAAGGTTTTACAAATTTAGAACTTATAAATTGAAATGTAATGATATAGGAAGAGTAAAAGGAGTAACATGTGGCCTCTTCATGTAAGGAAGAGAATTGAAGGTAAGAAAATGGGTAGAAATGAGAGAATGTCAAAAAAATAAAAGAAAAAAAAGAAGAAAGAAGAAAAAAAGAAAGAGAAAAGAGAAAAAGATGAATTAAAAAGAAAAGACGTCTTCAAAAAAATCTGAATAAAGAAAAGAAGAAAAAAAGAAGAAAAAAGAGAAAGAAAGTAGATCTAGTCTTGGATAAGTGTGTTATTATATCTGCATTTTTAATAGATCTAGGCCCGTGCAAAGGAGGTGTGCTATAGCTTTATAACATTTACAAAACCTGAACCATTGGCGGAATGCAGCATGTTGTTGGACTAATCAGCACCATCTTTCTTCAGACTTGTGAGATGGACTAACCGTTTGTCGTGGATCTGTTTGTCATTGATGTTTGTATCGGACATTAACAAGTTGATCTTTTGGCGCAATGGCAAACATATTCCAACAAATGGTACCAGAGCTGAGCTGAGGTGGAGATTGTTGGACTAATTGCCAGCGTCTCCCTTTGAATTCGTGACATGGACTATAAGAGGAGGTGGGGAAGGTTTATGACATATGGATGATAAGAATGAGCGGTAGGGGATAGAAATCATCTCCTATTTCTGTTACTGCTTGCTGAAAAAAACTTCCCGCATCCAACTTACGAATAAGTGAGGGCGACGGATGAGCACAAGGGATGACTGCAGCAGCATCTACTTTTTGAGTAGCAGCAATTCCCCATCAGTGACGAATAAATAAGAGGGTGGGGACATCTCCAAACCTCTACCTCTTCCCAGCCTGAACGGATCCCCTACATCTTTACTCTCGAGGGACTCGATCACACGATAAATTCCTACTTCCGGCTGATCTTGATGTCGAAATACTCTCTCTCCCCATCGCTTGCTTCTTCATGACCTGGTGGTGTGGGAGGGAAGGCATCGATTGGTCGAACGAATTGCCTTCCGTGGATCCGTTTATCTTTGACATCTGTGTCGGACATTAACAGGTCGATCTTTCGACACAACGACAAATTGGTTCCAACACATGTACCATAAGCAAAGTTCCACCGGATGGGAATATGCAAACCACATTGCCTTGTGTCGGGTCTCTCCCACAATACAAGCTGCTTTTAGCTACCTCCTACTGAACCAAAGGGTTACTTTGTGTGTCTGTGTGGCAAGGTGTTTGGACATGCAGAATGGAACTAAAGCGTTTGTGATGAACACTAACTTTCTGGGTCACTTGTGTTTATCCTTCTTTCATGCTTACACATGAACATAAAACGTCACTGGTCACATCTTAAACTTGTTTGCTTGTCGAGCATAGGTGTACTGTGTTCTTATGATTCAAATTTTGCATCTCTCTAATTTAATTTTTATATGAAAGCCAACAGTATTCATGGTATGTATAGAATGTTCTAATTGGATTCCATTTCTGATTTAATCATACAGGCCCAATGGATGAAAGCCAGTGGCATGAGATGATCTTTCCCAAGACTGAGGCCCTGGTGTTAATCTTTACTGCAAGTGATTACTATCTGCCCCCATTTGTGAAATCCATGAAAAATCTGAAATATCTCATGATATTCAATTACAGTTCAAAGAGGGCAACATTGAAAGGTCTAGATGCCTTATCCTTGCTCACTCAACTCAAGAGTGTCCGCTTGGAGAGGCTGACTTCATCGCTTGCTTTAAAACAGAGCATTGAAGGACTACAGAACTTAGAGAAGCTATCTCTGAGCTTATGTGAAGGGGTTGGAGAAGTGTCCACATTCAACAACTCCAACCTGCGAGATTTTAACATAGATCACTGTAGCGATTTGGAGGAGTTACCCCTTGGTATCTGCCATATGCCCTCTGCACTGACATGGTCCATTACCAACTGCCACTTGGTTCAGAAGATACCATACGATCTTGGCCGTATGGTCTCTCTAAGAATGTTAAGGTTATCGGCATTACCTGGCTTGAAAGAACTTCCAGCATCAATTGGGTATCTTGTGAACTTGGAATACTTAGATATTTCAGTATGCGAGGGCTTGAAAGAACTCCCAGAGGAAATAGGACAACTCAAGAAGTTGAGGGAGTTCGACATGAGAGAATGTTCTCGCTTGAGAAAGTTGCCTAGAAGTGTTTGTAATCTAAGCTCTCTAAAGCATGTTATATGTGATGAAAAGATTGGAAACCAGTGGATGAAAGCGAAGGCGATTTCGATTGCAGGACTTAATGTGGAAATTGCGGAAGCACAATTTAGTTTGGACTGGCTTGACGACTAAATCAAAGCTGAAGCACCAACCAACTTGAGATCCTGTGGTAAAAAGCCAAACATTCTCATTATTTCTTATTGGCAAGCAACTGTTTTTCGGATTTCCTTTTTCAGAATTTCGTACTTAAAATTTTCCTTAGTGCAGTAAACCTTGACTAACAAGTAATTCTTTATTTGCAGTAATAGTTGCTTGCTGAATATAATCACCGTTGGAAGGGATGCCGATAATTGCGTGGAGTGGAATGGAATAAGACAATAAGTGGATATCACAGTTATTGTAGGGAAGCTGCTGAAGTACGCTTTTTTTTTTGGTTCTTTTCTTTCTGTTTTTTGTTTGAGACATTACGAACTGATTTGCAGTAATTTGTAATAAGCAACAATCCTTATGTTTACTATTTAAGTTTTATTTGTTGGTTCATGTTAGTGTGTTTTAGATACAGATATTTATTATTAATATAAATATTAATATTATGTTTGTTATTAAATATTAATTATTTGATTTTTAAATAGGTGATAGTCAAATTTAAGTTTTAAATAGTTGTTATTTATGTTTATACATGAGATTCTATGATCTTATTGTAGAATGCATGTATAATAAAATAAATAATTTTTAATTACAAATTATAATTATAATTTATGTAATTAAATAAAATAAATGTAATGCGTATTGATATTAATATTATGCTTTTTATTATATATTAATTATTTGACTTATAATTGAGTGTTAAATTTAAATTAAGAGTTTTTTATTTACATATATGTACTTGTAGATTCCAACACCTTCCACATAATAAAGTTGAATTTTAATTTTTATAGTTTTGTATCATGAAAGAAAAACATGCATATAAGCTTACCAAATAACCATATTCAAAGATCAAAGAAATACCACAAGATATCACAAGATATGTTGCAGTAATTTGTAATAAGCAACAATCCTTATGTTTACTATTTAAGTTTTATTTGTTGGTTCATGTTAGTGTGTTTTAGATACAGATATTTATTATTAATATAAATATTAATATTATGTTTGTTATTAAATATTAATTATTTGATTTTTAAATAGGTGATAGTCAAATTTAAGTTTTAAATAGTTTTTATTTATGTTTATACATGAGATTCTATGATCTTATTGTAGAATGCATGTATAATAAAATAAATAATTTTTAATTACAAATTATAATTATAATTTATGTAATAAAATAAAATAAATGTAATGCGTATTGATATTAATATTATGCTTTTTATTATATATTAATTATTTGACCTATAATTGAGTGTTAAATTTTAATTAAGAGTTTTTTATTTACATATATGTACTTGTAGATTCCAACACCTTCCACATAATAAAGTTGAATTTTAATTTTTATAGTTTTGTATCATGAAAGAAAAACATGCATATAAGCTTACCAAATAACCATATTCAAAGATCAAAGAAATACCACAAGATATCACAAGATATGTTTTAAAAAAACCTTTAAAAAGAAAAAATCTAGTTCTAAAAATCATCCAAAATTAGTGTATTATTTAATAATAAAAATATTATTATAGGGTTTTCATGAATACTTCTAAAACATCAAGTTGCTTTGATGCATCCTCCATTTGTCGAAATATATATTCACACATCCGATGTCATGTTTCACATATATGAACGTTTTAGAAGAAAGTTCAAAGACGATGACAATCAAATGAGCCACTATATAACCAATCTCAACCACTAAACACGTGCTTGGTTTTATATAATCAAATTCACACGAAAAACCAAGTGGTGAGGTGAAACCATGTGTTTCAAAATCACGAGTGCACAAAACCTCCGACACTACATTTATTTTTGGTATTAAGTTTTAAAAATGTAAACTAATTTTCCTATGCACAACCCACAAAATATTTAATTTATGTTATATTGAGCTTTACAAGTGGACTCAAATAAATATACAATGTGATCAAACACATCATCTAAGGGTGGGTCACAAATAAATACTTATACATAATTAAATAAATATTTTACTGAGAGGTGTACAACAATTTTTTTAACATAAATTTTAGGAACTTTTAAAAACTAAAGTATAACTTGGGTTAAGCATTAACGAGCTGGAAAAAAAATGTCAAAGCACTAATTAATGGTATCTATATATTGATCTAATTCTCTTACAATAAAATTAATTATTTAGATACCATGTTGCCTTGAGAGTCGTCATGTATTAATGCTTTTTTCTTACAATTATGGGAATATCTAAAATTATTTGATGGTTGATCTTCCCTTGCGAGTGTTACCTTTTTTTCATTTGTGTCTAATTATTTTCAAAAGAAAAAGTGCCTTTCAATCTATCATCCATTAATAGGAATAACAATAAGGATAATCTCATCTTTAGATTTTTTTTAAAGGAGTCTTAACATAATTGCCAAAGAAGAAGGCATTCAACATAGGATGAGAAGGAAGTGGGTGATTACATTTTTCTTTTGGCATTTAACACCTTCATTAAGACAAAAGATTCACCTTACACCTCTTCCTAAAGAGGCTTCCAAAACCTTTTTCTTTGCAACCTTAGAAGCCTTGTTCTCTTGTTTTAGGGAAATAGTAAGATGATGAAGTCGAACACCTCTCACCAAGTAGGGTGAGAAGAAAATTTCCTAAAATCTTGAGGATTAAAGTTTCCCTTTCAACAATAAGAAACCAAATGCCCAAACAACATAAATGATAGAAAAATGTGAAATTACATAATCTATTCCTTCACTCATGAAGTGACTTTCTAAGTTATTGAAAACACACAATGAAATCCTACGATTATCAAAATGAATTCAAAGCAAAGGAAAGGTTACCATCCAATGTTGGAGAGTGTTCGCAAGATATCGGGTTGTTCATATCACTGTGAAGCCTCCATTGTTGTGTGTGAGAATCTTTGATGCGAAGCGTGTGTTTATCGAAGAAATGTATTGAAGCGTTGTCAATGTTGGTTATGATCTCGATAGTACTTCGTTGTGCAAGATAGGTTGATTTTTCAATCCTTTTTTGTAAGGAAAAAGGTTTGTTATATAGAATTTGTGATTTAAAATGGACGATCATAATCGCGTAGTAGAATTTTTTGATTGACGATCGAAAGATGTTGAGAGGATTTAAACATGAATAATCTGTACAAAATAGATTATATGATTAGTGTGATCGAAAAAATCTTGTTGAACAATTTGTGAAATTGATGAAATAGGTGGAGTAATTCATGAAATTGAAGAAATCAATTTGAGCCTACAATGGGATTAAGGAAATTATCTAGAGCAATTTGTGAAATTGAAGAAAGTTGGTGAAGAAATCATGTTGGGAGAAATTTGCTCAATCATGAAAGTTGGTGAGGATAATTCAATGAATTGATTTAATTAATTAGTCCTTTTTGGAGTTGAACGTGCAAATCAAGTTTGGCTTTTGCAAACGAAGTTGTATTTGTTTGATTTGATTTTTGATGATGTTTTAAATAGTTTATTCAAATTATTCAAATTTGAAGGGAAAGTGAGTTAATTAAATTATTATGATTTAATAATTTAATCGACTTAGGGGAATAAAGTGGATTAGCGATATAATTAAATAATTGATGTTATTCAATTAATCAAGAGGAATAAAGTGAAGATTAAGACTATTAAATAAATAAAATTTATTTAATTGGTCGAATTTGATGAAAAAGTGAATTAATTAAATAATGTTGAATTATTTAATTAATAATAGAAATTAGGGTTTTCAAGACTTTATTAAATAATTATTTATTAATTCGTCAAAAATGATAAAAAAAATGAATTAATTAAATAATGTAATATTATTCAATTAATAGAGGAATTTAGAGTTTTTGATGTAATTGATGTGAAATGCAGTGATATGCTAGTTCATAGGCTAGGATAATTTTAGGTGTCTACAATAACAATGGAAATGATAGATGCTCAAAGATACATGACACCTTTTGCTTGGTAATGATAATGATAGCTTGATTGCTTGACAATGATAATGCTTTATTGCTTGAAAAATGCTCTAATAGTCTCAATAATATTCTTTCTCTTGATCATAATGTAGGTTAACTGGGAGATTGATAATATAATAATGATCTAGGGGATATGAATGAATGAAGACTTTATATTTTTACGTTTGGGTAAAAGCACAAATCTGTGTCACTTTTGACAAACTAAATAGTTTTGAGTGAAATAGTGTCGAGGGAAATAATTTTGTCCTAAGTAGTTTTGAGCAAAACGGTTTTTCCCAAAATAGTTTCAAGTGAAACAATTTTGTCCTAAATAGTTTCAGGTGAAATAGTTTCATTCAAAACTATGTGGCCTATACATGACAGAGTTTCAGGTGAAACCCTTTTGCTTAAAACTGCAATTTTTCCCCTTTGCAATTTCGCCCTATACATGACACAAACTAAATAGTTTTGAGCGAAATAATTTTGCTCTAAGCAATCTCGAGCAAAACGGTTTTTCCCAAAATAGTTTCAAGTGAAACAATTTCGTCCTAAACAATTTCAGGTGAAATAGTTTCATCCAAAACTATGTGGCCTATACATGACATAGAGTTTCAGGCGAAACCCTTTTGCTTAAAACTACAATTTTTTTCCCTTTCACTTTAAAATGCTACTCAATTTGTATGTAAGCTTTCAATTGAAAGGGTTTCATCACCCAAAGTTGTTTATGTGGCATCCTTGTTGGCAACCACTTCATCTTTTTTGAGAAATTTTTGAAACTTTCCACTTGAACATGGTATTTCTTTAGTTAGAATGACTTTTTTCAAAATACTAAAAATAACTTTTTGTAGAGTTCGAAGTGAAGAATTCAAATATATATATATATATATATATATATATACCATATATATATATATATATATATATTTTGATTAGTTTTAATAGGTTTTTTTTAAATAATGCAAGTAGGTTGTTAAAATAAAAATGAGGTTGATTAGAAACTAAAAAAATACTAAAACATATTAAAGAAATTTGAAAAATATATGGTGCACTAGAGGAGAGAATTTTTTCTAAAAGAGTATAATTTTTCTTTGAAAAGGATAAAAAAATAGACAATAGTTTATGTCAAATGAAAACTATCAAAGTTTGGTATGTTTGACTTTAACACGTTACTACGAGGAAAATATACATAATTATTTTTTTTCTTCCATGCATTAGATATTAAAGTTATTTATTTGGAAAAAAAATTCAGAGGAAAATAGAGTTTTCTATGTTTTTCTTGATGTCAACTCAACGTCACTTTTTCTTAAAATTTTCAGCAATTCAAAATGTGCTATTAAATTTATAGTAAAAATATCATTTGTTTTTCGAAAAATTATAGGAATAAATTTCATCAAGAGTTCTATATTCATGAGTTTATATTGTTTTGAAATTCAAAACATAAAGACCATTTTTATGTGGTCAAAGTTGAGATTTTTTTTTTGTGTTGGTCGATTTCTTTATAAAAGTGTGACACAAGTTTGTACTGTTATCCGTTTCTCTTGATATTTGACTAATGATGAAGATTAATGGATAGGAAAATTCAAGATAGGGTAGGAGCTAAATTTGAATTTTGATGGAGGGAAAGTAAAAAACTAAATGAATAAATTTATTTAATTCATAAAGATAGTTGTGGAAATAAATAAATGAACAAAATATTAATTTTATTTATTGGAAGAAAATATTTAATTTAAATTTAAATAAAATATTTTATTTTATTTAATTATTAAGAGGAGTGTTAGCTAATTAAATAATTTTTAAAAAATATTTGATTATAGTGGACCAAAGATAATTTGAAATTAATGTTGGAGGGAAAATAATAGGTGATGAATTAATTAAATAACTAGCACTTGCATCAGAAGGAGGTGCAAGGGTTAAGCTAATAGAAAATTACATATAGTAGATTATTGAGCTCTAGACAAAATTTGTGCAAACTTTTAAACGAAAATATTAGTTGTGAGTTGAAGTTTGTTTTCACGCATGAGGCAAGAAATATTTGAACTTCTTTTCTTGGTAGTTGTTTTTTTCTATGGGAGAAAAATTTATGATGAACCATGCTTTCATGTAACATATAACAACAAAATTATTTTAAAATGAAAAAAAAAACAAATAAATAATAATGACCACACATATTCAAAAAATAAAATGCATGGAGACCATGGCAAGTGAATTACCTCAAGATTCTACACAAATTGTGTCATGTTGTCGAAGATGCCTATGAGAAAAAATGGATAGAGTTTGTAGATAAAATTTAGGAAGCCCTACCACAATTAAAAAAAAAAACATTAAAATGAGACGAACCAAAAACAATCTCCCTACAGCCACTCGACTAATCCCTCATATGCTCACGCCAACTCATATGCAACATTGGTAGATGGAAGAGCCCAAAGAAGGATGTATTTATTTTGTACCTAAAATGTTGTAGAGACATACTGGCAATATAGGTTTTGTAAAATCAAAAAAGTTTAGTTTTTTGATATATTATTTTTATGATAATATATTACTTACGAAAAATTTAAATAAAGATTCGTTGAGGAAATTTTAGTTTTGAGTTTTACATGCAGGTTGTGATTTGTGGAACATAGTAGAATTTTGAGCAATCTTGTGAGAATTCAATACAACTCAATTTGGCTAGCAATATTGGTGGAAAAGAAAAAGAGTGGGGAGGAAGAAGTGGAATGTACAATCTATCAGTTTATCGGTGAAGTTTGGAGGACAAAGGTAAGAGGTATTGAATATGAGCCAAAATGGCCGAAACAAAATTGCTGGTAATGGTTGGCAATGACGGTAAGAGGGGTAACATTATCCCGCATTTTCCAAATTTAGACAAAAATACAGGTTTTTCTGAGATATGGTAGGGTGTCACATTTTGCGAGGGATGTTGGCCACGATATATAGGGAAAATGGAGGGGCTTCTGGCCTTTGGGGACGATGATTGTTTGATTTTTCCCTATTACATGTATTGCACCTCGATATTGGGAGTAAAATGCTCTTATGCTTCTTGCTATTCTCTTCTCAACCTTCCTTTGGCAACTTTTGTTCAGCTTTCCCGACCTTCTTCTCAACCATGGGAGATTTCTACACCACAGGCTTCTTCACAACAACAGGCTTCACATCGTAGAAATCACAGATTTATCAAGACAATAAGAATCACCGCCCTTGTCTCTTGTACAGATTTAGGCGAACATTAATGCATCTAGATCTGCGATATCTTTTAATGATGCATTCAAATCTACAATATCTTTCCTTATTAAAAGATTAGATGTTTCAAACATGACGCAATGGATTACCATTACCTAAAACTTATTTCCCGATGGCATGAAACCTGTTTATCGATGGCATGAAACTTGTTTGCAAGCGTGAGATAGGTATTTTGACTTATTGTGGACTGGAAAGTCCACAATAAAAGCCTATCGGCTAATTAAAAAATATGTAATTAATATAGATATGATAAAACTTTTAAGATAATTAAATAATTAAAAATTGTTTAGTTAATATAGATAGAAAAATTGATAAAAAAATGATAACATGACAAGATGGAAATGCATTAGTCATTTTTAGGTGTCTACATTTTCCCCCTCTTTGAGACAATGAGTTTTATAGTGTTGTTTCAAAGAAATAATGATATTGATGTAAAATCCATTGGTGATGTGTTCCAGTGTGCCACAATGATATAGAGGAATGAAGATATGATGTGCCCTCGAGAGATCGGTCGGGAAAATAATTTTCAATCATTAAGATGTCAACATATTCAATCACATGAAGATAATTATATCTTTTTGATGAAATTGAAAATGTCAAAGAACTTTTACTATAGGAAAAAAGATCCAAGAGCTCCTTCATGACACCAAAAACCACTACGAAAGATCATCTATCACCAAGAAATGAATCCACAACACTTCCAAATCTCCTATTAAACTATGATTTTGATATCTCCATGACATCATGATAACCATATCCTAAAAAAGATCACAAATGGTCCACACACTCTCAATTACAATACCAAAAAATCCAAAGAATAAAGTAGAAGGGTGATCCCACAATAGTGGTTTAGAATTTTTGGTCAAACTGGACACTAGAATTATTATTTTTAACTAAATCTTCACTTTCGGGCACCTATAGCGGCTAAAATGTGAGGAATTTAATGATGGAGTTTCATGAATTTTTGTTTGTAGATTCTAAATATATTTTTTTCAAAATTTTTGGAATTAGATTGCACTTCTTTTTCCATCTCCCTCAAAAACTTTTTTTCAAAAAACATTTTAAAAGACAAACTCACCTAATGCTAATTTTTTTATATAGGATAAAATTCAAATTTTTTTTTATAGAGCTTTTTATTGGCACTTATACTTTTATTGAATTTTTTTAACTTTAATCAGTTTGAAGTCAAACTATTACAATTTGGACATAAGCATGAATATAATGGCTTTTTGTATGTATCAAAATTCAATTTTTATTTTTGTTGGATCAAAACTTTAATTACTAATACATTTTATAATATGCTATTTTCCATATGTGTGAGCATTTGTAGAACAATTTTAGTGAAAAACCTACATTACAAGAAATAAAAAAATAAAATATAATAATCAAATTTAATTTAATTAAATTATAATTTTTTAGAACTATATAAAATTGATACTTACAAAAATAAATTTTAAATTCATTTGATCTCCCCTTCGAAAGTGGTTTCTTCACATTTTGATATGTGTAAAAGAGACTCTGTTATAGGTATGGTTTAAATCTAGCGGGGTTCTATCCAAGGGGGCTTGGTCTAAGGTGGTTTGATCAAATCCTCTTCAATTGGAATCTTTTAAATAAAATTTTTTAGATCTTAAATCATTATATTTTCTAAAAATTTGTGATTTCAACAAAAATCAGGATCTCTCAGAAAGTGTAAACCACTATTGTGGCAGCACCTAGAACCAAGATCTCTAAGACAAGAAGATACAACCACCACCAAAATGTCATTAAAAGCTCCC
This sequence comes from Sequoia sempervirens, assembly GCA_007258455.2. Classification (NCBI taxonomy): domain Eukaryota; kingdom Viridiplantae; phylum Streptophyta; class Pinopsida; order Cupressales; family Cupressaceae; genus Sequoia; species Sequoia sempervirens. Next base: position 104,058,347 of record VDFB02252616.1, on the reverse strand, counting down.
AATGAATCATGTAACAAAGCTATCCACACCATTATGATAAACATGCAGTAAGTACCAATAAATAACTATCCATACACTCTACTCATCCATCCTCTCATTTTAATGAAACATATCAATGTACAAATGACCATAGACAATGCTAACTAATTGAGTCAATATCAACATTAAAAATACCTAAGGATATAGCTAGTCCATATTCAAGTCATCCCACTACAACCAAATTAGTGTCCAATCCACACAACTTCATAACTTGTAGATCCCCAATCAATGCAACATGAAAACTCACCATCACATTAAAGTATCCTACAAATTGAGATAACCAAGAAGATAAATTGTAGATATCAAGACTCAAACACTAGATAACTTACAAATCCAATTTTCCAAGAAAATAAACTATCAAGTACCATATTTAAAAAACCAAACAAGCATATAGGAGATATTAAAAACATCATAAAACTAAGCCACATGACCACTTGTCAAAATCATACATGATCATGTTGCTCAAATTCTCAAATATACATGAACATCCATGACATGATAATTATCATCATTATTGTACCTATAATAAACTCTCACTGAATCAAGAATCCAAGTCTTACATGCATATCAAACATATCCCTAAACTAGAAGACAACCCATGTACTTGTATCTATCAAAGTCCAAACTCTAAAAACACCTATAAATCTACATCAAAAAACACTCAATTTGATAACTAGTTGTACCATCATGTAGATATCATAATAACATGCACTCCCATAAGTTTTCACTCTCCAATTCATCTAAATTTTCACATAATCATACCTTGAATATTAGACTCCTATAAGTAATCAAACAAGTAACAAATTATCTTTGCTCATCCAAGTGAAAAGCCACCTAATCCACTGTGGTACACCTATAAATGCTCTCCATCATCTATTCAAAATAAAAATATAATGTTGTATGAAAAATTTATAACTTGTTAATTGTTCTAGAGTAATGTCAACTTCATGGCATCAACTTCAAATGAAAAATAAAAATATGCGAACCAAACCTATATTACTATGTAGTGCTCAAAAAGAAATTTCTAAAAACTATTATAAGTCAAAAAATTGATACTATGGGCAAAAGCTATACCCCCCAAAAACGATTACTCCTTTAGGCATACAAGTAGGTGCAAGGTGGCCATATAGTTTGTATAGTTGAATTCAACATGATGTCATCCTTGGTACACGAGTGATGCCTTAGTGGTGGTGGTGCATAATTTAAGTGTAGTTGGCTATGCCATTGGTGTACAGTGGTAGAAGTGAAACCATTTTAAAATTGTTTAAATTTTTACTTTTTAAATACACGTAAGGGCTGGATGCATGGTCCACTTGATTAGGGGGAAAGACTGAAGTCAAAGGCCTTCACCAACCTAGTGACCATTGTCCAATGTCAATAAGCTACTAGCAATAGTTTCTAGTACATAATTTTCAATGTTGGAGCTATCATTTCATAGGGGTAAGGGGGTTTATAGACCCTCACCCCCCCAAATTTATTTATTTAAAAATCTCAATAATTTTTTTCCACAACACAAGTTATTTTTTTATTTTTTTCTACAATAGTGATCGTAAGATTGTACGACCATAAAGGGGGAGGGTATTTTTTTCACTTCTAGGCCTTTGTGGTAAAAATGGGTTAAATTTTATATCAATCTTTATCTCTTAGCCCTCTTAAATCTAATGGAAAAGTCTATTTTTCTCAAAAGGTCATTTGTGAAACTTACCCCACAAATATTTCATGGTGAACCCTCAGAAAATCTCTTTTAACAACTCATTTTCAAATCCTAGTTTTGTAAAAAATAACCATAGATATGTAAATATCAACCTATATAAAATATTTCACACCTTGAAATATCTAAAATTCCTCTAGCATTGCCATGGCTTCAAATTTTCATCAAATTTACTTATAGAACGTTTAAACAAAACTAGGGATTTTTCACCTCCCATAGCCACAACCATGGCTCTAATACTACTCATTAGAAAAATTATACCAAGTTGATCAAACCATTTCCTGCATAATTCTATGAGAGAAAAATATACATATAAGCTTACATTTAATAATCATAATGCAAAGACCAAAGACATACCACAAGATTACACAATGTATACCTTGGGAAAACCTTCAAGAGTGAAAAACCTAGCCTCTAAAACACCCACACTTAATTTATTATTTAGCAATAAAAATATCTCAATACAATTACAAATTCTCCATGAATATTTTTGAAACATTAATCTCCTCCAATGCATCTTCCACGTGTCCAAAAATGTATCCACACATCCCATGCCATGCTTGGTATATGCACTCTTTAGAATAGAGCTCAATACAATGATAGTCAAGCCGAATAACCAATTGGTTGACACACAATCTCAACCACTAAACATGCGTTTGGTTTTATAGAATCAATCTCACACAAAATAACCAGGTAGAAAGGTAAAACTATGTGCTTCAAAACCATAAGAACACAAAACCATTGACTCCAAAATTTCCTTTTTAATACAAGTTCTACAATATTAAATATTTTCCCATGTGCAACCCACATATAAAATATCTAACTGGAATGTTCATATAAAACTTTACAAGTGGACCAAAATAAGTATTTAATGTGTTTAAACACATATTCTAAAGATTCAGCACAAACAACATAATTTAAAATAATTCTTTCTTGTGCAAGGTGTACAACACCCTCTTACTAACAATGGAGACAATAAAATTCCCAAGAAACATGATAAAAACCTTTGTTTGTGTCTATAGAGTCTCAATGAAATTCCTTGGAAGGATTCTCAAAATTTTAGATCTAACAATACATAGAAGGAATCCTACAAGAAGAATAGTGAAAATGGGTAGTAGCTAAAATTTTAGAGCATATGTAGAAAATTTACTAACCAAATAGAGAGGCTTAGTGATAAAAAAACTTAGATTTTTTCAATTTTGACAATGATGGCTTACCACAAGATAACAAATGAAGCCTAAAAATAAGGGAATGCATGTGAATTGAAATATTTTCTTATGATCAAAATCCATTTCTAACTAAAAGATCTCATGAATGATATCAAGTTTCCACAAGATCCATAATGTTGTTCATTAGTATTTTGGGATTAGATTGTGTTGAAGCTTTTGAATCATACTCCGTGATCCATCATCAAGATGATAGAGAGCTAGAGGATAAAAAGATGGTTTGTTGCAAACCAAGACAAGTTAAAAAGAGAGAGGGGGAAGGGGGAACGCTGCACATAGCATTGTGTCTTTTTTGTTTGAATACTTGAACTAGAGGCTTGGAAAAATATGTAGAGATAAAGAAAGACATATAGAATAATATTCTCATCCTTAAGAAGAGTGAGGAAATAATCATTAGAAAAATACCCATTAGCTAGGTGAGTAGATGAATTAGGCAAGGCAATACCTTTAACTAGATTTTGGGAGACCATGTGGGCCAAAAGATAGTGAAAGCCTGTAACAACAAGCATGTAAAGTGTAGAAGCTAAAATGCATCCTTGATAGAGAGATCAAAAAATCCCAAAAGGCTTGGATTGCTAGTCATAATGGTGATATAAATCAAAGCATTGGTGAATAATATTTGAACATACTAAATAAAATGAGGCCCAAAGCCAAGCATATGAAGAATAGAAAGAATGAACTTGGGCCATTCAAAGTAGTCATAAGCCTTGGAAAAGTGAATTTTGATGAACATTATAAGTTGCTAAGAACGCTAGGACCATCAAATCCCTTCCCAAACAACAATAATGTTGTTGAGGATGTATTGCAACTTGATGAAACCAATTTACTTAGGTCAAACTAGTTGGGGAAGGAGTGGCCTAAGCTTGAGAGAAAGAGCTTTGATAATAATCTTCAAGGAGACAATTAATAAGGTGATTACATATTTAGGTATGAATTTAATATTGCCTTTGTTGATTGTCTCCCAAAAAATTCTCATAAAAAGCTTTTAGATAGATCTTATAAAGGTCTTCACCCATAATAACCCAAAAAGTTTTATAGATCCCACATGAAAATCTATCCAAACCAACGACTTTGTCTCTAGACATAGAGAAGTCAACCTGGCACAAATCTTCCTTAATAAAGAATCATAAAAAAAAATCAAATCATTAGACAAACAAACACAATATTAATAATTTAAAAATGAATATTTTGCATTACAAGACCAAACCAATCACTTTTTATAGAAGATGACATTCCCACTATACACTATTAAATGAAAATATACAAGGTGCTTGCAGAGCACTTGATTCCAACTTGATAATAAAGTAGAGTAATATATTCAGTTGGTAAGCAAAATTTATATAATAAAAACTGGTAGATATTCTTGATCTATTCCAAGCAGATATTTTCATAGATGTTGAGGGGACTCCTTGTTACAAATGATGTCTTACTCGCAACTTGAATCACTCCCGAATTGACTCAGTTTGGCGGCTGTGAATACAACAATTATGTGGATAAGAATACCAAGCAAAGAGAGAGTGGGTAAGAGGGGACTATATTTATTCTCGAGTCTCATACCAAGCAAGAGAGAATGAGACCACAGGTTTCGAATGGTTCGTAGAGTGTAAGCAAGACTTATCCATTGCAACAAGATAAGGTCAGAAAGAACATTGTGTCATGCAATAAGAAGATAATGCTCATCTTGGTATGAATAAATATAGTATAATTGTGAATAATGGAAGAGACAACTAGCACGACCTTAGCAAGAAAAGATAAGTCAACGAATACTAATCAAACAATTACTCTACCTCCCTTTTACCAGTCAAACTCTATTAAGATGGGATGTTTGACATCCATTGTAAATGCTAGGGGCAACGTCTACAGTCCAGATGTTATAGGGAACTTGTGTTCTTGTTGGAACTATTCTTTTAGTCTAGTTTTAGATCGTTAGGCTATTGATTCTTTTAAACTAAGGAAAAAAAATGGGACGTGGCATTATTTAATAAGAGATATAATAAATCTAATCTTCGTTGCTGATTTGGTATTCAGAATCATATATTTAGAGTAAAGAAGAATTGGATTGCATAAGTAGCATGTAATTATATAAAAAATATGATCTATTTTTGTGGAGTAATAGTAATCTTGGTGGATGGAATGCTTGTTTGTAATAATGCCTATTTATCTAGTAATAATATATGAATACAATTGTCAAATTTAAATTTTATACTAACAATGTAATGAATTGGAGGATGGAGAGATGTAGGCAAATGCGATATACTATTTTTGGTATTCGTTTTTTTAATGAAATCATGACTATGCTTGTTTCCTTTTGGTTGCAATCCCATATTTTTCTACGACCATGTTTATGGAACTTGAAAAACCTATAAAGTCTTGGTTTGAAACAAGTGACGTAGGCCACATCCTTAAATTTGGCAACTTAGACCCTAATTCATACATTTTGGTGTTCAAGTCAACAAGCAATAATTATTCTTTTGAATATAGTTAATTTGGAATAAGCACAATGTTTGGCACTGTCCCCTTCAACTACTTATTACTATTGCATTAGAACTTTACATTTACACATAACACCAAAATTTAGCATGTGGTTTCCTATAACATTAACTATCAAATTCTTGAAGCTACTACTTGTTATTTTGAAATCACCATAAAATAACTATTGATGAACTGTTTTACTTTTCATAAAGGGGTTTTTTAAAACTTTTATAATAGATACATATCAAATCACTGTCTCATCCATTTAAGGGCTAGTAGCTAAGAAGGAAGGTAATAGTAAATATTAGGGTCCCAATTTATCTAAAACATGTGATCCTAAATCTAGAAATGGTCCCAATTTATCTAAAACATGTGATCCTAAATCTAGAAATGATAAATGAAATTACCCTCCATATGCTATTAAACTAAAATATGATGGTGTCATTGTTTAATGTCCTCTTTGTAACTTATTTAAGTTTGGGAGTTTTTAGACCACTTTCTTACTTTGGGTTGGATTTTAGACTCTCATACTCAAACTCCCTTTCCTCAATTCTTCATCCTCTCAAACTTTGATCCATATTTCTTTTCGCATCAAGTATACCCAAAGCCTAATCCTTGCCATCACACCACTTTGCATATTCACACTTGTGGACCTTTATATCTCCTCACATCTCGATGCCCTTGCATCCCATTCCCCAAATCATTGAGTTTAGATCTATGGAGAAAATAGTTATGGTATACTGAATGAACATATTTTAGAGTGGCATCTCAACTCTCAATTCCTTGATCCCATTTACCTTTGCACCCTTCTAGTGCATGTTTTCCTAGACCCTCACCTTCTTACATGACTTTTTCATGGACCCTTTTCCTTCAAACAAGGATTGCATTGATCACCATGGCTAACTAAGGATGTCATTAATGGGCCCAATTTTGAAACTAAAATTAATTTAAAAAAAAAAATCTCAACATCTGTGGGCTCACACTAGGGCTTTAACCTCTATATAAGGTGATGAGCTTAGATAATAGCTAGTCTTCTTTCATTGAGTTCATGACTTTTAGCATTTCAATCTATCAAGTTCATAGAAAATCCTAAAGACTTATACATTTTTTTATATCTTTCATGCATCTTAAACCAAACTTTAGCATGTGGAAATATAATTATGATATGATGGTATTTGCATGTGTAGATATATGAATGTTCATGAAATTTAGTATGATTCTATGCTTGATTCATGATTATTAATGATGTGTATGCTTTAGGAGGGAACTAACCTTTTGCAGCTAAGGAGAACTGTAACCCACAACAACTAGATTTACAACCCAAATCATAAGATCGCAACTAGTTGCAGGGGAGAAGCTAGAACACTGGAAACATGACAACTCTAGGAAAGAATGAAGACAATCATTGAAAGGTCAACTATGAGTCATCACCAACACCAAATAAGATGGCAAGGCGTCTACTATGAGTAGGAAAGCTTAATAACGTGACAATTTGCATAGACCACATCTCTATCATACAGTTAAAACAGAGTTATAGTTTGAATTCTCTTCTTTTGTATTTTTCAATTATGGTTATTAGTTACATGGAATAGTCCTCTCCCTATTCTTGAGGGAGAGTTAATGTATGCATCCTTATGTGAATAAAACTACTCCCACACCTATATATTAGAATCAGTGGTTGATATGATAAAATCTAGTTTTTAGTTCTAGCTTTTTATTGTTTTACCAAACAATACTTCATTACTACTAGTTTTCTATTATTTATTTGTAGGGTATGTGCAGGATCATCATAGAAAAAACAGGCCCTTAAGTGGCAATTTTTTTAAAAAAATCAGAGTTAGGAAACTTGACATAAAAATTTGAATAAATTATCTATATTATTTCAAAAATATGTAAGAATAGAATTTATAGCAAATTGAATGTAGTTTCTAAACTACTAGGTTTATTTTTTTTAAAAAGGTCTATTTGGTGAAAATTTAAAATTTCAATGCAGTAGTACTTAAATTTTAGGGAAAAATTAACAAGTAGGTGTTTGTCTGACCACCCTAACCACAATAAAATGATAATTTTTTTTGTAAGATTTTAGATATAAGTAGATGACTCATGTCTTGATGTGATGCATACTTTTTTGTAATTTTTTTCCAAGTAAATAATTAATTATGAATTTTTATTACAACTTTTAAAAAATATTAAAAACTCGTATGTCTGACCACCTTAACTTGGTCAAAAATTTATGAAATTCAATTTTTTTCTTTTTAATCCTATAGTATGCGAAGCATAGAATGTGACACATGTTTCAGATTCAAAAAATGTGATACCGTTTGAAATCTATAGATGTTTTTCAATCAGCCTATCAATCAACACTTTAGTCATAATTCAAATAGAGAATGAATAATAATTATTTATTAAATTCAAAGTAAAGAATAATTTATATTGGTGGAAAGCTGAGAATCTCCTTTAAAAACCCTTTTCGTTTCATCAATTTTGGGTAAAAAAAAGTCGTCAGCCACATACCCATCATATCACCACTTTTTTGCCCATCATGATCTTGCACATACCATGTAATGGATATGCATATCTGAATGGGAAATCTAATGAATATTCTTGTTAGACTATAATAAGTTCAGTTCTTATGCAATAAAGGATTTTAATTATTATCATGAATTGTTGATTAGTAGTGCATATTTGATATCTCCTATGACTGCAACTCGAGCAAGGGCCACTCGAGGTACTGCTAACCCATCTTCTTTTCTACATTAGATTAGATGTTATATTACTATATCCATTTATCTGAATTCTCACTTATATGTATATGAATTCCATGAATGATATGCTCTAGCATCATGAATTACATTTTGTAACATTATGTTGAGTTAGTCTCCGAAGAAGTTAGGAATCAAAAGTTAGTAGTGTGTGTTAGTTGCAAGTTCAAATTTATTAGTTAGTAGTTACAATGTTAAGCAGAAGGTATCTGTAGCATAAGCAATGGATTCATATTATTTCCCCTATTTTGCAATTTGATAGTTTATTTTCCTTTCCAGCCTTCATAGTTTTCATTATATGTGTTTCCACCTATGTTTCATCAATATAGGGCGTAGTTAGGATCCTTGAATGCACATATAGTGCCAACACTATCAAAATATTAAACGAGCTCTGGTTGATAATTTAATGAAGCCTTTGCGAGGGTTTGGTGAATTATTTAGTTAGGAACCTGTCCTTTGAATTGTGTGTCCACTCATGAACACCAAGTTGATTAAACATTAGAAAAGGCCTTACATTTTTGGCATCGTTGTTAGGGATGGTGCTACATTCAGGTTTCTCTTGTGTAATTTCAAGATTTCCTAGTTTAGTGTTTTTCTTTTAGCATTAGGGTAAATAGGTTTTAACCCACCAACAACAAAATGCTTTACTAACAATGTGTAGGAACTGTTGATCGAAAGAGTCATAATCATTGTATGTGGAGGCAATGAGACACTTTGTGAAGATTTCTCCCTACATCACACAAAGCATTAGAGGATACTGGTGGACAAAGTGAGTAGAGCAAGGGTATTCTTGAAGAAAAAATCATCCCTGACACCATTACCCACACCAGATATAGAGGATACTTCCCACATATGCATCAACATCATCATTGATACAATAGTTGGAGACCCGCTAGAGCATGTAACCTTTGAGTTCCCCATTGCCAACTAGGAGAGAGAAAATTCTTTGAAGAACATACCTCTTTTAGCATTACTTGTCTTCTATGGGTTGGTCATGAAGGATCCAAATACCTTCCTTTTTGAGTTTGATGTGCTATGCAAAAGTTATGATTATACCACAGATGCACACATGCTTAAATTGTTTCTAGCAACACTGAAGGGTGTTGCTCTGAGATGGTTTATGGGTTTGGGAAGAGATGTTACAAATCAAAATTCCATGAAGATAAAGTTCCTAGAAAAGTACCAGGATTACTACAGAGGCATATATATATAGAGGGATGACATCTTTAGGATGTCACAAAAGGAAGGCGAATCCTTGGAAGACTATATGGAGAGGTTTTAGTTCTACCTTAAAAGAAATCCCACCAAAATATACTCTCTAATGAGTCCTTAAAGTTGATATTCTTGAGAGGGATTAATGAGGATTGTGTGGATGCACTTAACCTCACTGGGGCAGGAGATATCTCATAGGAACCATTTGAGGAATTTTACAAAGCATGTAGAAACTATTCAAGGTCTTTTACCAAGAAGGTTAGAGGAATCATGACATCTTCCATCAACAAGTCACCCAATGGGGTATCTAGAATAGAGCTAAGCAATATTATGTCAAATATGAAGGAGGATATCATCAACCACTTGGCTACACAATTAGACACCCTCCATGTGAAAAAGAAGCAAGAAGAGGCAGAAGAAGCCCTTATAGAATACTACCCACATTTTAGATAGAGAAAGACTAATTGCAAGTCAAATAAGGTGGCAAGTATCTCTAAAGATAAGTAAGGGACATCAAACTTTCATACATTGGAAGGGGAAGATGGACAAGTATTCTACATAGCTCAAAGGAAACCATGGCAGCCAAGACAAGGTATGCCCGAAGACCCTTTGAATTATAACATGTCATTTCCTGGTAACAATACAAATTTTCCTAGTTGGAACCCTCAATCTTGGGCCAATATGCAAAACCAACAATGGTTAATACCTCAATCCAATTGAAGTCAACAACATCAAAAAATTTGGCTACCACAAAAATACCAAGGATCTAACTATAATTCTCAATGATCACCCCAATAAAACTAATGGCAACCTTAGTGGAAAAGAGGTCAATAGTGGAAAATTCAAAACATGAATTACTAGCAATGACAACAACCCTTGCAACCACAACAATAAGCTATTATGCTAAACCCAACAATTCTAGCACCACCTAGAGCACCTTAGTTGCCGACATAACTTGCACTTAACCCCAATAACAAGCCTGTTTAGTAGGCTTATGTTGACAAAGCTATTAAATACCTTACTTATGGGGTTGATGTGAGTGATTTCCACCTCAGATTAGGGAAAATTTTGGTTGGGCCTTCATCTCCTCAAATCATTGAATTGGTTAATGAGGAAATCCCAACAGAGACCTTGGACACACAACCTAAGTAACCTAAGTCAAATCAGGTTAATCGAACCAATCTAAGTCCAGAGTCTCCATAACGTAAGAGATTAGTTGTTCAAAGACATCAAACCCAAGCTGAAATTGATTTGTTGGGACAACTTAAGGATGTTTGCATCAAAATACCCCTTATACAGGCCATTAAGGAAGTTCTTATTTATACTAAAGCAATGAGAGAGCTATGCGTCAAAAATCCAAGTAGGAAGTGAAAAGACCTTTAGACTGTAAATGTCTTAGGATAACTTGCAAACATTATGTTGAGAAACATAATTGTCCCCAAGTATATAGATCCTGTGAGTGCTATAGTTGATGTCAAAATAAATGGCACTCTCATTAAGAAAACCTTAATTGACTTAGGAGCATCTATTAATGTAATGACCAAAGAGACCATGAAGTTACTAAAGTCAATAGAAATTAGACCTACACCTACTATTCTACAATTGGCAAATAGGTCTACAGTTAAACTTGATGGTATAATTGAAGACTTGGTGATGACATTGGATTCATGGGATTACTCTACAAAATTTATGGTATTGCATCCCAAAGCTAATCTAGCAGGCTATCCCCTCTTATTAGGAAGAACTTGGTTGGAAAAAATACTTGCCTTCATAGGTTGCAAGTCTGATAATATGATCATTTCTAATGGAAATGTGATTATGAAATTAGTCCTTTATCCACCAACCTAGCCATATACAAACCTAGAACAAACTATCTAGCCTGCCTTAGATGAGGAAGATCAATACTCCTTACAAGACCTGATGACTATTGAACACAACCCCTTATTAGAGAACCAAGATGAAGATGACTTGATAACAAACATCATGTAGGATAACTATGGTAGGGACTCACAATATCATGACTGTCTAACATGTCTATAAGATCCTTTGCAAAATATGATCCCTTCCAATTCATCTGAGCCAGTTTCCCAAATTTTCCATACTTTGTCACCACACCAATGTGTTCCAAATATAACAAGACTTGAAATTTCATCTATTCAAACAACATCCTTGAATTTAGAGATAATTTTAGGTAAAACATTAAATGTTAATAGTCAATTGATTGATATACAACAAACCTCACTGATGAATGTGTTGCAATCACATGCAATAGCCTTTGCATTGGATTACCATGAAATGAAGGGGATAGACCCAAAATTATGCATGCATATAATTTACATCAATTATGGTTTCAAAGTGGTTAGACAACCCCAAAGGAGGATGAACCTTGCAGTTTATGATATAGTTAAATCATAATTGCAAAAATTGATTGGTGTAGGCTTTATCTATCCCATCTTTGACAATCAATGGGTGTCACCCCTAGTAATTGTCCCCAAGAAGGGAGGGAAATGGAGAGTGTGTGCAGACTTCCATGAATTGAATTCTACAACTAGGAAGGACCACTTTCCACTCCCATTCATTAACCAAGTACTTGATTCATTAGTGGGAAAGAAGTATTTTTTTTTTTTTTTTTTTATGGATTTAGTGACTACAATCAAATTAAGATAGCCCCAAAAGACCAAGACAAGACAATTTTCACATGCCCTTGGGGTACATATGCTTATTCTATCTTGCCATTTGGGGTATGCAATGCACCAACCACCTTCCAAAGGGCAGTACTAAGCATATCTTAGACTTTGCACATGATTTCATGGAGGTTTACAAGGATTATTTCACAACTTATGGGAACACCTATAATGAAGCACTTGGAAATTTGGAGAAGGTACTAAAGAGGTGTAAAAAAAAAACCTATCCCTAAGTCATGAGAAATGCTACATGATGATGACTAAGGGGATTGTATTAGGACATTTTGAGTCCAATGAAGGAATTCAAGTAGACCTCAAAAAAATTGAGGTGATATCAACACTCCATGTGCCTCAAAGATAAAAGGATGTTAGAATTTTCCTTGGACATGCTAGGTATTATAGGAGATTCATCCAAAACTTTAACATACTTGTAGCCCCACTATTTATCTTACTGTTAAAAGATGTAGAATTTGAATGGACATCTGCTTGTCAACATTCCTTTGAAGCACTCAAGGAAACATTAATCAAAAGCCCTATATTAAGAGGACCAAATTGGAGCTTACCTCTCCATAGACATATAGATGCTTTTGATTTTTAGAGGCCCAAAGAAAGTAATTTAGATGATTCAAAACATCATGAGGGAGACAACAAAATTTCCAACCAACACGATGAAAAACTTTGTTCCTATTTGTAGAGGCCCAAAGAAAGTAATTTAGAAGATTCCCAATTTTTAGATAAGATGATTTAGAAGGGATCCAACAAGAATAATAGTAAACATGGGTGGCAACTACAATTTTAGAGTGCACCTAAGGTTTTTGTATCCAAAGAGAGAGGCTTAGTGATCAATTAACTTAGCCTTTTTTTTTCAATTTTGGAAATGATAACTTTCCACAAGATAGTAGATGAGGAATAAAAGTCATAGGAAATTCCCAAAGATTGAAATATTCACCATGATCATTCCATTTTCAATTGAAAGAGTCCAAATAGATAGGATTGGGAAGTAAAGACTACATATAGAATTTTGTCTTTTTCCATTGAATGCTCTATCCAGAGGCTTGGCATAATATATCAAGGCAAAGAAGGGTCTATTTGATACTATTCTCATCCTCAAGAAGAGTGAGAAAATAATCATAAAGAAATGTTCATTAACCACTTGAGTAATTGAATTGGGCAAGACAATATCTTTAGCTAGATTATGAGAGATTGTGTTAGCCAAAAGATAGCCCAAGCCTTTAGCACTGAGAACATAAAGTGTAGGAGTTTAAGGGAATCCTTGGTAGATAGATTGGAAAAGTCTAAAAGTCTTGGATTGTTGACAATTAACAATGATGCAAGTTGAGTGTTGGTGAATAACATCTATATACATTTAATAAAATAGGGCCCAAATCCAAGTTCCTACATAATCACAAGAATGAAGGACCATTTAATGTGGTCATAAGCCTTAGAAAAATCAAATTTGATGAACGTTATAAATTTTTGAGAATGTCAAGCCCATTCCATCCCTTCTTGGAAACAACAATAATGTTTTCAATGATTTATCACAACTTGATAAAACTAATTTTCTTAGGTTGGACTAGCTAGGGAAGGAGCGATCTAAGCTTGAGAGAAAGAGCTTTGACAATAATCTTGTATGAGACATATATTAAGGTGATAGGTCACCAATTATATTTTTAGGTATAAATTTAACCTTGTTCATTGTATTTTCCAAATAATTCTCATGAAAAGCTTTCAAATAGACCTTGTGAAAGTCTTTACCCAAAATATTTGATTTTTTAATAGAACTCGCATGAAAATCCATCCAAACTAAAAGATTTATCATTGAACATACAAAAAATGACCTCAAAAAAATTTCTCTTAATAAAAAAACATTAAAAAAAAAAAATCAGATTATTAAATAAAGACACAATATTAATAATTTAAATCTAAATATTTAAATTTTAAATTATAAAAACAATCAATTTTTTATTTTATTTTATAAAAGATACCATTCCCAATATAAAACTATTCAATAAAGATTTTTCCAACAAAACCCTTATCACACTATTCCAACACCTGAATTAACACAAATACCTATTCCTCGCCTACTCATATCAAATATAAAGACCTATTCCATACCAATGAATAATACCCATGCCTACAACAAGAAAAGTATACAAGATGCCTGCTAAGCACTTATTCTGCAACTTGATAATAAAGTAGAGTACTATATTCATTTAGTGAGCAAAAATTATACAATAAAAGCTTGTAGATAATCTTTGACCTATTAAAAACTTGTAGGGGGCTCTCATCTTTGGCGAATTCTATGATGCTGGCTGCTGAGAATAGAATAATTATGTGAATAAGAAGTGCAGCATATCGAACCCCCTTTTTCTTTCATATCGAATTGCTTTCAGCATTTGTTTGATGCTTCGTAGGGTATCAACAAGACTAATCCATCGTAATAAGATAAGGTCTCTGTCGTGTATGACAGACTTAAGAATGACTATAGTATAATTCTATATCATTTTGATTGATCAATAATATGGTATAAATGATAGGAAGATAATTGGAGTAAAATTTTGGATTAAATTGTGTATAAGTTTCAATTGATGTTTCGGATCACATTCAGTGATCCATCAGACCAGGAAGAAGAAAGAGTGTGATCCAAAATGTTGATTGAAACTCATACACAGTTTAATCCAAAAGCTTACTCCAATTAACTTCATGGACTGTGGAAAGCTCGTACTAACTAATGATGGAAGAGACAATTAGAACTACCTTAACAACACAAAATAGAAGATAAGTTAAACAAAGAGTAATCAAACAATTATTGTATCTCCATTTTATGAGGCAAACTCTATTAAGATGGGATTTGACATCCACCCTAAATGTTAGGGGTTGTGTTTACAAGCTAGATGCCATAGGGGGCTTGCCCTCTATTTAGAACTTGTTTCTTTAAGGCTAACTCTAGGTTACTAGACTAATGATTCTTCTTTTTAATTTAAGGAAAAAAGAAATGGGAAGCAACATTATTTAATAAGAGATGTATTATATCTAGTCTTGTATTATATCTAGTCTTGCCATTGATTTAGTATTTGAAATCATATATTTAGAGTAAAGGTGAGTTGGATTGCATAAATTGCGTATATTTATATAAGTATAATCTATTTTTTAGAGTAATGGTAATCTTGGTAGTTGTAATGTTTCTTTATGATGATTTCTATTTATCTATTAATAATATATGAATACAAGTGTCAAACATGAATTTTATATTAACAATGCAATGAATTAGATGATGGAGATATGAGTAGGAAAATGTGATAGATTACTTTCAGTGCTTTGAGTTTTTGGATGAAATCATGTTTACAGTTCTTTCCTTTTGGTTGCAATCTTTTATTTTTCTATAATTGCATCTATGGAATTTGAAAAACCTATAAATTCTTGGTTTGAAACAAGTAATGTAGGTCATGTCCTTAATTTTGGCAACTTAGACCCTATTTCATACAATTTGGTGTTCAAGTCAACAAGAAACAATTATTCTTTTGAATATGGCTAATTTGGAATAAGCACAATGTTTGACACCATCCCCTTCAAATATTTATTACTATTGCATTAGACCTTAACACTCACATAACACCAAAGTTGAGCATGTGGTTTTCTATAGGCATTAACTATCAAATTCTTGAAACTACCACTTGTTATTTTATAGTCACCATGAAATAACTATTTATGACATGGTTTACATCACTTATTAAGGTATTTTGATTTATTATACTTTTACATTATATGCATATTAAATCACTACATCTTGTCCATTTAAGGGTTAGTAGTTAAGAAGGAACGTAATAGTAAAGATTAGGGTCCTAGTTTCTCTAAAACATTTATTCCTAAATCTAGAAATGATAAATGGCATACCCTCATACGATATTAAACTAAAATATGATGCTGTCATTATAATGTCCTCTTTGTAATTTATTTGAGTTTGGGATTGTTTAGGTCACTTTCTTACATTGGTTGAAATTTCATACTTTCCCAAAATGCCATACATTTCCTTAATTATTTGTGCTATCAAAATATGATCCCTATTTTTTTTGCATTGAGTATTCTTGAAGCTTAATCTTTGCTATCACACCACTTTTCCAATTTGTGTTTGTGGAAATTTATGTCTCCTTGTATCCCAATGCCCTTGTATCCCATTCCCCAAACCCTTGACTTTAGATCTTTAGAGAACATAATGATGATATTACCAAATGAAAACATTTTAGAGTGCTATCTCAACTCTCGATTCCTTGATGCCACTTACCTCTACATACTTCTATTGCATGTTTTCCTAGAACCCTATATTCTCACATGTTTTTCATGGATCCTTTTCATTTGAACAAAGGATTACATTAATTATCATTGTTGACCAAGGATTTCATTAAGGGGCCCAATTTAAATATAAATCATGATTTTTTTTTAAATAGATATCAGCATGTGTAAGCCCACACTAGGTATTTAATATCTATGTAAGGAAAACAACTTCATCGGTTTGAATCATATTTTGGTGAATTGATCAACAATCCCTAACCCTAGTTTAAGCTCTTGTGTTTAGCTAATTGATCTTTGGATGAAAAACTTTAGGTTTTGGAGATTAGTAGATGAAATCCCACTGATTTTCTAGAGTACAATGGAAGAAAAATCTTTTGGATTCTTAAGGATAGCTTCTTATGGAGGTTTCATTTGCACTTCAAGTTTGAGACTTTCAATAGCTTACATGATTTTAACATTTGGGTATTTTTAGACTATATTTATAATTGTAACCAAATCCTTGTAATAATTTGTAAGAGTAATATATTTTCAAATGAAATATTCATTTCCAACCAATATTAAATATGCAAATCTATTATATTTGGTAGGAATTTCATGCTCTTACTATGTTTGTGATTGAGTGCTAAAATATTTTGGTGGGTATTTCAAATATAAGTAATTTATATAAATATTTTAGCTAATGGTGATTACATTGATAGCAGAGATCTAGTCTTATTAACCCATGGGATGACTCATGGGATATTTTTATGAATATCAAATAAAGGAAGAAATGCAAATTATTTTCTTGATACAATAATATGACTAAAAAATAATTGGGATGAATTGAACAAGATATTGGAGAAAAGGTTGCAAGAGTTTCGACCTTGTAGGCATATCCTAGTTCTAGCCAAAACATCACTAGAATAGGAGATTAGCAAAAATAAAATTCAATATGACATTTTCAAGTTTGATGCAATTTTATACCATTAATAAGATATAATTACAAAATAGCCTTGGTATAGAAGAGTTCAAAATGACAAAAAAACAAAGAAAAGAAAAGAAAAAGGAGAGTTGAAGCAAAAATGTGATAGGAAGTTGATAGCTCTTTAAGAACATAGAGATTAGAGTGAAGAACTTTTTAAGTTAATATCTATTCCATATTATTTTAAATTTTGAAGCCAAAGAAAGAGCCTACAAAACTCATACTCCTAGAGAAAGAAGAAATAGATAAGATCTAAAAGATAGAGACAATATTCTTAAGATGATAGAAACTTGTAGCATGGTAAAATAAAAACATAATAAGAATTATTCATCCTCTAAAGAAATTATAGAAGAATAAGATGAATATATCATTGGATCATTACCAAAATAAAAATAAAAATAGTTTAAAAAGAAGCTAGAAATGGAAGAAAATAAAGATCCCTATAAGGATGTTGCAATAGGAGAAGAAAGGAGGATCAAAGAAATAAAGAAAAAACTGCATTGAACAAAAGATGTAGAGATAATTAGATCTCATATGAGTATGATGCTAATATTTCTATATTCAATAAATTGGATATGATAATGAATGATACAATAATAAAATTAAGAGAATAGTTTGTGATAAATAAAAATATGTAAATAGAACTCATGATTTAGTTTAATAAATTAAAAAGATACCATTTCAATTAGATGCAAAAGATAACAAAATAGAAGAAGAATTAGTTAAATAATTAAAATAATCAACTTTGGTCATATATCTTATAAATAATAGTGTGTATGTAGGGATTTCTTTAGATTTTCATAATATAAGTTGTTAGATTTTGATGCATTTGTTGAATCAAAATTTTCCAAATAATTTTTCAAGACTAAGGTACTACTTGAAAAATATTGGAAAGAAAGGAATGAAATTTGGAAAGGACATTTTATAGTAGGAGGACCATTGAGAACGAGAAGGTATGCTCAAGTTGTTCATATGGTAATCAATGGTAAAAAAATTATTACATATTTCATAGAATTTGTTGATATGGATAATATTATTCTTCTTGTATTTCTCTTTCCAATAAAATATGATAAATTACATATTTCATAGAATTTGTTGATATGGATAATATAATTCTTCTTGTATTTCTCTTTCTCATAAAATATGAAGCCATTCATACTTAGAAATATGCAAATATCTCTTCAAAATGAAGGTGAAAAAATAAAATCCCAATATTAAAATTTTACACACACACACACACACACACACACACACACACACACACACACACACACACACACACACACACACACACACACACACACACACACACACACACACATACATATATATAAGAAGATAACAAAGAAAAGAAACAAAAATAAATGGGTAAGAGAAATCCAAGATCATAATCATGAAATGCAACAAGAAAATAACAAAATAAAAGATCAATTATTGAATAAATTCTTTTATTTTATTTAAGAAAGGTTTAAAAAAAAATTGTGGTAAGAATCCATTGAAATTATAAACATAACATGGAGAATGTGAATTCAAAATTAAACTAGAATGTCAACATATTATTCCACATGAGCCTACATATTTGCTTAGTCCAAGTGAGGTAAAAAAATGGATGGACATTTGAATGAAAAAATAGAAGGTGGCTCGTTAGAAGGAGAAAACATTTTCATGCCCTAATTTCCTTGTAAATAAAAGTGCAAAGAGAGAAAAAGGTAAAAATAATATTTTGTATAAACTATAAACCTCTAAATCACATTATTTTTTCTTTAAATTATCTAATTTCATTCAATTTTAACCTAATCAAAAGAGAAAGATGAATATTTTATCAAAACTTGATTTAAAATTAGTCTTCTACATGTAATATCGTAAAATTTCACCCCTTGCAATTTCACTTACATTGTCACATCCATTTTAGTGTCCACTCCCTTAGTATTTTTGTAGGCTCATTTTAGCTCGTGCATCAACCTTTTTTCCCCTCAGGATGCTCAAGACCCCTTTTCAATAGCTACCTTTGCATGTCAACTTGTGTCAAACCTTATGTTTTCCTTGTTCCAACCATTTTGTAGTGTTATCTTTCTAGACACTAGTGCATCGTGCAGATGTACGGGCACCATGCTAGCATCCCACGTAGATTTTTGCACACTACACTAGCGTCCCACAATATTTTAACATTCAAACTGTCATTTTCGAGTGTCTTGCTATTTGTCACCTCCTTTTGTCGGTGGTAACACCTTAGGATGCCTTGTAACAACCCATGAACCTTCCTTGCCCTCCTCTTCTCTCTTTTAAATATATCTCTTTCATTCTATTGGACTCTCTTGGATTCTCTCTTGAATTCTTCTTGGTATCTCTTCTTCTCTCTTGAGCTCTCTTGCTCTTTTCTTGGAAGACTCTTCTCTCACTCTCTCAAGCTTGCACAACTCTTGTTTTTCTACAACAAATTCAAGCTCTCACATTCTCACAATGGTCTCTACTACTCTCTTGGCTCTTATAGCTCTCTCTCTGGCTTCCTAAAGCCTTGTAAGTGATATCTTACTTGTCTTGTTTCTTTGAGATCTTGGGATTTCTCACATCTCTTTTCTATGCATTCTATCATCTCATTTATTTATCTATTTTAGTGTCTATTATTTTCTCTATCTATTTATAGTATGACTATCAGTGGAGGTGGGAACACCGAAACAGGGGTTTGACTAAGGCAAACCCCTAAACAAACCCAACAATTTTCCTCGGTCTTATGTGTGTAGGTGTCAAAGATATTCATTTATTGGAGGCTTCATTTCTTGGTCTATTGTGAACATTTTCTATCTCTTATTCTCTCACTTTATCATTTATATTTCACTTTGTTTACTTTATTTTACTCTATGTTATGGTTTGTTACTTTCTCGCATTCTAAGAGTTCTTAGCAGTTAAAGTAGAAGTAGTCACTTCGTTGTTTTCTATGACATTCTCAATTTTTGGTCTATACGAGACACCAACATGCCTCTGGGATGCCAACGCACCATGCTATCACCCATATGTTGTGTTGTCATCCTTTGGTCAAGAGCTCGTTAGTCTATCCAGAAAACCTTTGTGACCTTCTCTTTTTGATTTTGGAACTCTCACCTTTTTACCCCATCTCTTAAGATCTATTCCTTTTTAGCTTATTAGGTAGTCTGTGGTAGTTTAGGGAAGTTTGTTCCCTAGGATTCTCTTGGTAATCAAGGGACTTGTGAGCAGCGAATCCCCCTTCTCTACACTAGAAAATCAAGGTAAGAGAAGAAACATATAAAACATATTTTAAAGGTTTATATGAATGGAATGTCCCTTTGGTCTCTACACAACTTTGACATATTTTAAAAAGTGAATGGAAAGATCTTAGGAATTTTAAATATTGTAGTCTATATTGATAAAAAAAATTATTTTCAACACTATTTTTGAGCATGAGAAACACTTGGACCATTTATTTACTATCATTAAAAATAATGAAATTTATTTTCTTGCATATAAAATCATTATTGGTGAAAATGACATTGATTTTCTAGGTCTTCATTTGGATCCACAAAGGATTCAATTACAATCTCATGTGTTGTAGTGAATATAATAATTTCTAAAAAAATTATTTAGATACAAAATAAATTCAAATATTATTAGGTTGTGTATTATGTCTCAACATTCTATGAAGATCTTTATAGAGAAAGAAAGAAAATTGAAGACAAGATAAAATTAGGAATTCTATGATGGGATGAAAAATCCAAAAGTGTATTTCAAAGGATAAAGAAGAAAGGTTTAGATCTTCCATGCCTTCAAATTCCACAACTAGGTATTCCCTTGATCCTTTATACATATACTTCTAACAATACTTGATCAAGTATATTAACATAGGAATACCCAGATGGAAGAAAAATGATACTTTTTGATGTAATTCAAGTACTTTTAAAAGCACAAATATCATGTATCATATTTATGAAAATAAAATTATAGCCATTAAGAAAGTGATTGATTTTATTTTTAACCAGATCACTTCATTAAAATAATAGATAACTAGGCCATCAGGAATATAATAAAAAATAAGCCTAACAAAGACATTACTCAAGGTAGAATAACACAATGACCTAATTTAAATTTATCATCTATGATTTTTAAATCAAATAGATTAAAGGAGAGAATAACCCTTTAGAAGATGCCTTGACAAGAGAACTATTTACAACAATCATCATAGTAGACCTAGAAAAATACCAACATTTCCTATATTACCAAATCATTTGATATAAATTATTCTAAATTTTTGTATTTCAAAAAATGGATAGATTAATTAAGAGACCTCATTAGAGATAATTGAGATTATAGATACATTGCTTTAGAAGAAACTTTCCTAACAAGTCACAATGATAGATAAAATGTTACATATAGTTAATAATTGCACTCACTATGGATCTACAAATCATTAGGTTTATTTCCAAATGGTGGATAGAGAAATTGTAGATAAATATTTCGAGGATTTATAAATGTGGTTTTATTAATAGCATAAGTTTTATCAATTTGAATTTGAAGACCATGCAAATATTTTTAGAGGAACAATTGGTGATGATATGATATAATTCTTTGAAAAAATAAAACTAAGGTTAGGGGTATACTTCTATAATAGAATTGTTCACTATATTTTTGGACCATGGGATTATCATATTCCTAGAATTAAATTCTATCCTATTACTTGAAATTGGTTTTAAAAAGCCATATTTGAAAATGGAATAGTTAACCTTTTGCCTACTAGGATTTCCCAAAGAATGTAATGGGATAATATTCTTCGAGGAGAAGTTAATTGTATTAATTTTGTTTTCCAAGAGAACCCAAAAAATAGAGATAAAATATTTTCTCCATTATGAAGACCTTTTCCATGTATCATAAAATTTGTGGTGAAAGGACATAGGATGAAGAATTTTTGTTGGTCACCCAAAAAAAATATGGAAGATGTACTAGACCCCTATCTCCAAGTTTTCAACTATTCATCCCATTAAATTCCAATTAATGAAATTTTGTACAAATTTATTTTTCCTTGATTTGGAATCTTTGTAATAAGATATTGATCTTCTTGCATCTTTTCTATAAATGTAAGATATTTAAGCTTATTTGATCATTGGGGTTTTAGTTTAGTTCAAAATTAGGGTTTTTAGAGTGTCTACAAATGAATACTCTTAGCTTGCATATATTGTGATCACCATAAGTGCTATGGTTGATGAATTTTTATTGAAATTTATGAACAAGGAAGATCTTGTGAAGATCCTAATAGGAGGCCCTTGGGATTTAGACAAAAAATACAAGAATTTCCTCTCCTTATGTAAATGAAAACTAGGATTTGACATGGTTAAGGATTTGGGAGTTGTTCCCCCACATGGATCCATCTGTAAAGAGCCTTGCTAAATTCAGACCAAAAACTCTTTGTTTTCAACCTTGATAATTTTGTCAAACAATATGCTTTCAACCTCGGGTTTGGTGGTTATAAGTTTCAGTTTGCCTTGGTTTTGGTTTATGTGATTGCAATAAAGAAATTAAGATGGAAAATAACTTCTAAAATGCTTAATCAAACTTCTACAATGCTAGTGCAACTCTTTGGATATTTTCAATGCAAATACATGAACTAACTATGCAAAATGAGTACCTACATCAAGAAGGTATTTTAACAAACACTTGGCATACATCTTAACCAAGTACAATAAAGAAATGGAATGTTATGTAACTCCTCATTATGAACTGAATGCATCAATGATTACAATCACTTGCCAAGTCTTGGCATACAAAATATTATGTGCAAATCTGATATACACTTAAGCTAACAGCCTACAAACTTTTGATATAAAATGTTTACAATCTAGAATAGGTGGCTACAAGCCCAATTACTGAAATGAGATATTTCCTTGACAATGCAACTCCTAAACTAGAATGCAATTCACTATAATGATCCAACTTATGAAATCGATGGAACCTGGAACTTAATGTCAACCTTCCCAAAATGCATCGAATCTTCCAAGTGAGGTCGCCTATGATCCCCAAAGTGCAGCGCCTAGTCTCTGGATTCTCCCATGTTGCTCCTAGAATTTTCTCATAATTTATTATGGGCTCTTGACACAAAATTGCCCCTCAAGTATGGTCACCCCTATTCAGATCTGTAGGTGCAAAATATGGCATGAAATGACCAAAATTGACCTTCCACCAACAATGTAAATGATATCCAATTCATCTAACATGTGATGAGGCAATCCCTTGTGAGAATCGATATAAATATAGGCTGGTATGATGAAGTCAACCTCTTCAATGGCTACTTTCAAACTGAGAATACCACATAAACTAATCACCAAATTGCACCAATCCAAAATTGGCCTTAGGCCATAAACTTTGTGCTCAATGTGAAAGATTGAATATCCTCCACTCTCAACTAGCTAGGGTTGGTGTCACACAACCGAAACTAGCAAACTTAGAGAATTTTACTTCTCTAGCTATGTCAAGCATTCAAGCTTTCCAATATTTAGAAAATTTAGTTGACTCCAGGATGATCTCGAATGCCCTCCAAAAGCTCTTTATAAAGAAATTGCAATAACCTTCAAGAAGCTTTTAAAATATAATTTTATTTCATTAAATGATTTTTTGATATTATTTTATTTTTAGTCACTTAAATATTAAATTGATTAAATATAAGATTACTTTTTAATATTTATTTATTTAATAACCTTATAAATAAATAATTTAATAAATTCTCCTTATTGCTCTAAATGGGGACACCACAGTCCTCCCTTCCCAAAGATTACTTTCCCTCAAGCAATCCATGACTGCCATCCCAAGACCACTACCATAAAATCTGGAGAAAGCCTATCCAACATCCACTTGGATACCAAATATCCTTGAGAAGGACTCTTCTTAACCACCTTTGAACAAAGCTGAAGTTGCTGACAATGTTCAAACTCAACAACCTGTGAAGCCAATAATCCATCAAGTAAGCTTTTGGAATCCAACCAGACCAAGTCTTCAATTCTTGCTTGTATTCATCCTCTGAAGTTATTAGCATGTCAAATCCTAGTGAACCCAAACTCCTTTCCTTGAACCCACCTCACCGTGTAAATAATGCTATGGTCACATCCTCCACATGTGGATTGAAAGAAAGCTGATGTACACTCCTAATAATTCAACTGAGATGGAAGTCTCCTACATTCCTTGCCAAACTGTTAACATCAGAAGATGACTCTTCACCCAATGCAACAATATCATCAACATCATCATCATGAAACCCATCTACTCTATCTGCATCATCCACTGCTACCTCTAATACATCCCGATGAAGGGAAGTGCTCTCCATGTGTTTTATTGATACACCCTTGGATGCTCTATCTACTTTTCCCCTAAGCACCACCTTCCGACCACTCATTGTCCAAAACTTAAGTGTCATATTCTTGAAGTTTTGTGAATACTCTTCCAATGAGTAGAGCCACTTAATACCCAATATAACATGTTTATATCCCAAGTCCACAATGTAGAAGTAATTTGTGATAGTATAATTTCCAAGATTGATACTCAATTGAGAGACCTTCCTTTTACATGTCAACCTATGACCACCAGCCACCATGATGTTGAACCCTTCAAAGCCTTGAGTGGTTAACTTTTGCTTTACTACCAAAGCTGAATCAATGAAGTTGTGTGTAGTCCCACTGTCAACCATAACCATGGTGTGTTGTCCATGTAGAATTCCTTTGATCTTGAAGGTATTGAACATAGGTGATCTTGCTAGAGTTCCAAGGGAGCCCTTATTTTCTAGCTCCTCATTTGAACTAGTTCTATCCTCAACTCCAAGTTCATTCTCACTTTCTGATGCTACCTCAATAAGATGAATTTTTCCCTTTCCCAGGCAATGATGTCCATTCACCCACTTCTTCTTACAATGATAGAAAATTCCTTTCTCCCTACACTCCCTATGAAAATCCTCATCCATTTTTTTCTTCTTATTGTCCTTCTTAGAAGTGGAATTTTCCTCTGTCTTATGAAGGAGGTGAGCTAGAAGAAGATTTGTTCTTTTGGTTTCCTGAGGATTTTCTCTTTTGATGACTAGACTCCATGTCTCTAGCTCTAATAATCGCAACCTGAAGGGAATCTGATTTGAAGACCTTAACCCATCCACGTAGGGGTTTAGATAAACCCTCAATGAAGAGCATCACCAAACGTTGCTCTAAAACATCAATCACCATAACTGCCAAGCGTTGGAATGTTGAGATGTAGGAGCCTATTGACCCACTCTGCAGGAGCAATGCTAACTCTCTGAAGTGAAGTTTTGGATCCTTATAATCAATTTTTTCAATGAGTCTCTATGTGAACTCTAGGTAGGATGTGATGTTGGCATGTCCCAAAGTGACAAGCCCATGGTACCACCACTCGTGTGCATCTCCCTCCAAATGTAAGGTGGCATATTTGATAGCCTCGATCTTTGTCATAGTATTAATTTGGAATTAGGTATCCAACTTCTGCACCCATGCTCTAGTTGTGCATTTGCTAGACCATGAAAGGAAGGGATTGATAGTTTCCCAACCTTTCGCTGTAATTCCTAATTTCACTGCCCTCTATTGTTGTTCCTTGGTATATTTCAAAGTTTGAGATTGAAAAAGTCTTCTAGAGACATGTGGCAACTTGAAACTCATCTCCCAAAGAGTTGTACTCTCTTAGAAAATCTAAAAATCCTTCCTCATGTGCTTATTGCTCCTAATTTGTAGCAACCTGTTCACCCAAGAATTGAGGCATAAGGGGCCTTAGAGTCACTCTGCTAGCTAGTCTAACATTGCTTTGAACTAAATCATTGTTGTCATGACCACTATTCTGACTATTCTACCCATTTTTCTTGTTATTGTTATTATTATCCACTAGTTGTCTAAGAATTTGTGTCAACTCTTGCCTTCCTAAAGCCATTTCTTCCCTTATCTCTTGCCGACCTCTTGCAAGGTCACTAAGCATGTTCTGAATGCTACTTTCTCCCATGAGTTCAAATGGACTTAACCCCTTCTTCAACCTACTATAAATGTTGTCCAATGGATCAATATCTTGAATGTTTGGAAATTCTTCACTCATAACCCACATAGGCTGGCAGGAACAGAAGCTCTAATACCACTGTAAAGACCCTTGCTAAATCTGGACCAAAAACTCTTTGTTTTCTTCCTTGAGAATTTTGTCAAACAATTTGCTTGCAACCTTGGGTTTGCTAGTTATAAGTTTCAGTTTTCCTTGGTTTTGGTTTATGTGATTGGAATAAAGAAATTAAGATGGCAAATAACTTCTAAAATGCTTAATCAAACTTCTACAATGCTGATGCAACTCTTTGGATATTTTCAATGCAAATACATGAACTAACTATGCAAAATGAGTACCTACAGCAAGAAGGTATTTTAACAAACACTTGGCATACATCTTAACCAAGTACAATAAAGTAATGGAATGTTATGTAACTCCTCCTTATGAACTGAATGCATCAATGATTACAATCACTTGCCAAGTCTTGGCATACAAAATCTTATGTGCAAATCTGATATACACTTAAGCTAGCAGCCTACAAAATTTTGATATAAAATGTTTACAATATGGAATAGATGGCTACAAGCCCAATTACTGAAATGAGATCTTTCCTTGACAATGCAACTCTTAAACTAGAATGCAATTCACTATAATGAGCCAACTTATGAAATCGATGGAACCTGGAACTTAATGGAAGCCTTCCCAAAATACATCGAATCTTCCAAGTGAGGTCGCCTATGATCCCCAAAGTGCAGCGCCTAGTCTTTGGAGTCTCCCATGCTGCTCCTAGAATTTTCTCATAATTTATTATGGGCTCTTTACACAAAATTGCCCCTCAAGCATGGCCACCCTTGTTCAAATCTATAGGTGCAAAATATGACATGAAATGACCAAAATTGACATTCCACTAGCAATGTAAATAATCTCCAAGTCATCTAGCATGTGATGAGGCAATCCCTTGTGAGAATCGATATAAATATAGGTTGGTATGATGAAGTCGACCTCTTCAATGGCTTCTATCAGGCTGGGAATACCACATAAACTAATAACCAAATCACACCAATCCAAAATTGGCCTTAGGCCACAAACTTTGTGCTCAATGTGGAAGATTGAATATCCTCCACTCTCAACTAGCTAGGGTTGGTGTCACACTACCAAAAATCTTAAGGAATTTTACTTCTCTAGCCATGTCAAGCATTCAAGCTCTCCAATATTTAGAAAATGTAATTGACTCCAGGATG
The DNA here is from genome assembly GCA_007258455.2 of Sequoia sempervirens. Classification (NCBI taxonomy): domain Eukaryota; kingdom Viridiplantae; phylum Streptophyta; class Pinopsida; order Cupressales; family Cupressaceae; genus Sequoia; species Sequoia sempervirens. Next base: position 104,030,734 of record VDFB02252616.1, on the reverse strand, counting down.
ATCTCAAATTCCCTCCAAAAGCTACTTATAAAGAAATTACAATCACCTTCAAGAAGCTTCTAAAATATTATTTTATTTCATTAAGTGACTTTTTGATATTATTTTATTTTTAGTCACTTAAATATTAAATTGATTAAATATAAGGTTAATTTTTAATATTTATTTATTTAATAGCCTTATAAATAATTAATTTAATAAATTCTCCTTATTGCTCCAAATTGGGGACATGACACCATCTGCTTGGTTTACCTCTGGAATGTTGACTACTTACTAGTGGTTGATAAGGTTAACCTTTAAAAATATAGATTGGTATTTGTTAGAATGTGTTAATGTTGCTACAAACACAATCCTCCCCACCATAATCACACTAGAATCAAGACTTGGGAGTTGGGTGCACCCTATCATGTATGAGAATGCTGGAAGTTTTTGTCAGATCTACAAGTTTGGTCATTTGAGTAATAATTGTAAAAAACAATATTATCAAAAGAATAAATTCATAGACATGTCCTTTATGGATCTAAAAGAAGAACAAGCTATGGCTACCCCCGGCAAGGCTTTGTAGGACTTGGATGCCCCCACCCCCCTTAGTCTCCTCTAGCCCGATGAGTATGGTGGGGAACCTGGTGATCCTTCCATCCCTTCCTCTGGAAGGCTTTTCCCCTAAAATTTTGGTGGAACCAAAATCCCCCTCTTTGTGGACCATATGGTGGTCCCCGAACAAAAAGCCCCATATGCACCTTTAGTTGACACCATATTGATGAGATTGTTAAATAAAGTGTTATATCTATAATGAAAGGCTTAGAAATAAAGGAAGGGGCAATGGTGGAAGAAACAAAGAATAATATTAACAAGGAGATCTTTATGAACTATCCCAATCTATCCTTACAAGTTGTTGATTTACTCAAATAAAAGGTAGTGATGGGGGTAAGACTCTATAGTTGTTTGAAGAAAAAGGATCCTATAGTAGGCTTGAGGACTCTTTATCCCTCCTTGGCCTTGATGTTGCTAATGTTCCTTCCCCCTCTATCACAACCCTCAACTCATCGCAAGATGAGGAATGCACACCAATTCATAGAAAGTAAAAGAGAAAAAAAAAACCTGATGTGGGAGGAGATCTAAAATAAGGTAGACCTTCATAAAGAGAAACAAGATCTAGAGAAACATCAAGAGATGTAGCATTGGGTAAAAAAAGGACCCTAGATATTCTTTATGGGTCCAAAACTCAGACAAAATGAGAAAGAAGACTTCCTTAGTGTATGTAACTCTTCGAGATTCCCAATTAAATATCCCTATATAAGGTCTAGTCCTTGTATTAAATTTTCTTATGAAGATTATCTCTTAGAATATTAGGGGGCTAAATAACCCACACAAACAAAATTTTATCAAAAGATACATTTTAGAACATAAAATTGATATTATTCTCTTGAACAAGAAGTTAAAATTTTAAAACTCACGTTCTCCCAAATAGTTAAAAACATCTATCCCTCTACAAATTTTTGTGTTAGTCTTGTTAAGGGGGCCTCAAGGGACATTCACACCCTTTGGAACCCTTTGATGCCCTTTGATATTAAAGGGTAGGATGTTAGATCAGAGCAAGAATAACCTTTTATTTCTTTCTTAGACCTATCTAAATATATGTCATGTATTATTGTTAATGTGTATGCTCCTAAGTTTAAATCAACAAGAAAACAGTTGTGGGATTATCTATCCTCTATTATAAATAACCTCCTAGGAGACTGTTGTATGTTGAGAGGGGACTTCAACATTCTTTAATTCCCTTTTGAGAAAGAGGGGATGTATAAAACTATTCAGACAACATGGTTGACTTAGTCAACTTCCTATCAAACACTGGTCTAATGGATATTGGGACTCAAGGTTCTTCTTTCACTTAGTCCAATAGAAGGTATGGGAATTCTATTATTTCGGTGAAAATTGCCATATTCTTAATCTACCACATGGTTGGAACATCTTACCTTGCCTATCCCTTAAAGTCTCTCCCAAGAACATGATAAGATCACGTTCTTCTTCTTTTTCATTAGGAGGAGGCTACTAAATTGGGTCCCTTTCCATTTAGATATGAGATCATGTGGGAATCCCATCTGGAGTTTAGTGTCTTAATTGAGAAGTTGTTGAACACCCCTTTTTAGGGTACTCCTATCTTCACTTTAGCTCAAAAGTTAAAGTTAATAAAAAACAAAGTGAAAAATTAGAAACAGGTGTCCTTTGGAAACATTTTTAAGAAAAAAGAAAATTTATCAAATAATCTCAAATCCATCAAATAATTAATGGATAATTATGTTACTAATATTGATACCTACTCTAAAGAATGAGCCCTAAGAACTGAATGGTAGGTTCTCATGAAGAAGTAGGAATTATTCTAGAAGAGAAAACCTAGAATCTAATGGCATAAGGAAGGTGATAGGAATATAATTCTTTCATCAATCTTCTTTGAAACATAGAATAAGAAACATGATAAGTGATCTTATTCTAAGTGATGGTTCTATGGTTTTGGTGGAGGGGGACATAGCTAATGATGTCATTTACTTCTTCAATGGAAATATTGAAGTGGAAAATGAGATGAATTATATCTTTGGATTTGTGTAAGTTATCCCCTAGGTATTGAGTAAGTTGATAATGAGGCAATGCACAAGTATGTCTCTCTAGAGGTTCAAGTTAAATATGTTTTTTCTCATTTGGCACCTTCAAATCCTCTGGCTCAGATGGTTTCCTTCCATTTTCCAAGTTTTTTGTGAGATTATCTCTCAAGATCTACTTACCACTATTAGAGACTTATTTAGATCAAGTAAGATTATCAAAAAATTAAATCAAACCTTCATTGTGTTAGTGCCAAAATTGGTAGAGGATACTACTATGACTGACTTCAGACCCATTAGTCTCTACAACACTATATATACAATATTATCTAAGGTTCTAGTCAATCTAGAATTAAACTACCCTTCAAATACTCATCTCTACTACTAATTTGATATTAAAAAATAGCTTAGTTGTCTAATTTTATTATTATTAATGCTCATATTTGACTAAAAAAAGAAGGATATAAGATCTAAAAGGTTTCTATAGGGTATGTTTGGTTTACATGAGCTTGCAAATATATTGATCTTGTTCATAAAAGTGTTGCCAAATATTTTAGAGCACCAACTATTAAGGATATAGACTATTCCCAAAATCTTCTATTCTCTATTTGAGGTATGTTGTTAGTAACTTCTTGGGGATAACCATCTACTAGTGCATCATATATTTTAGAAGGCCAAGATTTTTTGGGGTTAAGTTTCATACAAATCCTATGGGTTGTTATGATTTACACTAGAGGGTGCATAGAAAATCATGACTATATAGAGGTTATTTGAGGCTTGATTAGTGAGGTCAAAGCACTCCCCACTTTAGTAGACCCTTTATGAAGAATGTTTCTTAGATAAGAATTATAACTCTTCTAAGGATAGTTGAAATTTTTAACATGGTTTCTAACCTAAAAATTGAAAAGAAGATTTCAAAGGATAAAATGTAGCATATCTTGGGAAAAATATTTAGTGTCATTACTTCTATAGCCATGTTTTGACAATAAAGATCTTAAGAGAGTGAAGTAAGATGAAATGGATAATTATAGAAAGCATTAAAATTGCAATGGTACCACAAAAAAATAGCTTTGCAAAGAGTTCTAATACCACTTGTAATGAATGCACCATAGAGATAAATACAATACACACATAGTTATTGAAGTTTAGACCTAGAATTTATCCATGTCAATCATATATCTCTTGTGGACTACATGGTCATACTATGATGCTTGATCTAAAGGCCAATATCCCTACTAACACGACTTTCAAAGGAACTTGTTAGGTTGATGATCTGCACCATCACAACCCTATAGAAGATGAATAAATAACTATCCAAATTGATTGCTCATGCATGTAAATTTATCATAAAAGGTAATTGATCATCACTAGATTATGGAAAAATAACTTAAGTTATGGTCCATTCTCAATAGTAGGTGAATATGCTAATAGAACAAAAGCATAAAATTTTAAAGTAGTAGTATAATCTTAAAACAAAAGGATAGGTGCAAATACATAGGCTAGAAGATAATAAACCGCCATTAATATAAATCGTGTTTTTAACAATACAACAACATATAAATTTTTATTAAAGTAAGATGATTTGTTGACACTCATTGAATCATTATGTGCAAAATTGCCTTAAAATAAGAAATACTTGTAGGGTTAAATCACACAATTAAAAGAAAATTTCACCAAGCATAATATTATAGTAACAAAAGAAATCCTTCATCAATATTTCTTCAATTATTTATAAGCATGTGAAGGGCTAGATAGTAACACAAAAATCCACGAGAAAGAATCTTAAACTAGGTGTCAACACTTACTTTCTTTGATCCTTCTAAAGCCAGTGAATTAATGCAATTAAGAGTTTAAGAAAGGAGATCATGACCCTTCTGATATAACAAATTTTCCAAAGGCCTTTATAAACACCACTAATCATTAGAAAGATTTAGATATCAAAAGATCAAGGCAAGAAAATTCCAACATTTAATTTTCTACTAATTTATTTTATGGGTCAAAGTTCATTTCTACATGTTAGATTCATATATTTTCTCTTGGATATAATAAGTTTTATTTAAATACATGCAAATTCAAATAAATTAAATTTTGAAAATAACCTAATTCAAAATTTGTCATTTTATTCATAAAAAAAAAAATTGAATTATAATTTACAATTTATAATCAAAATAGAGAACAACTATCTTTTAAGTGTTAAATTAACTAAATATTATTATTTCTATTTATTTTTATATTTATGAGGTCTACCACATAATTTATCATAACTCAAAATTAAATTAATTAGATTTTTAATATTATTTTTATTAATTTAAATGTAATTCCAATAAAAAATATCTTATTTCTTTAAATATATATAATTTAAACTTATCAAATTATGTATATGTATACACATGCATGTTTGAGAAAATTATGCACACACATATCAAATTATGCATGTTTTCTCTTTGAGAAAAGCTTTAAAACCAAAAATAAATGATTTTTGAACGAAATCATATATCATCATCTTTTTTCATATGACCATCTCAAAAATTTAATATTTATTCCTAAATGTCATCTTCAATATGTATGTGGTATAGAATTATTAAGTCATGAATAACATAAAATATTGATAATGTTTTGAATGATCAATTGTGAAAAAAAATAGTACAATACAAAATTTCTATCATAAAAAAAACATTTTACAAATGTTCTTTTTTTTTTAATTTTTTTTATTTCTTTGTTATTTACTAGTAAAAATGTATTATTGGATAATTGATAATGGATAATTGATATGTAAATATATATAATTTTGTCGTTTGAACACTATTTTGTTATGTTTTAAAAAAAAAAAATTATTTTGTATTGTACTTGATAGATAAAACTATTTACATATGTATTTTTTTATAAAGGTCACTTCAAATTCATTTGTAACCACATATATAAACATATCCAAGATACAACTTCTTATATGTCATACTCAATACTTATGTGGTTTATAATTATTAAGCCATGAACACCATGGGATATTGGCAATCTTTTCAATGGTAGGTGGTGCAAGAAAGATAGTACAGAGTAAAATTTCCATCACATATTATTTGTGGTACAAAATTATTAAAGCCATGAACAAACATACAATATTGGCAATATTTTCAATGGTCAATGATGAAAACAAATAGTACATCACAAATTTTGTATCACATTTACACACTCCACACTTCATTTTCCTTAGTTTCTTTCTTTCTTATTTACTATTAAAAATGTACTATTGATAGACACACATATAAATAGTTTATTGGTCAAACACTATACATGATTTTTTTTTCCAAAAACTATAATTAATGTAAACTATTGATTAACATGTAATTTTATTTTTATGTGATAAAATTTATTTGTCTATTATATATGTCAAAATTAAGAATAAAAACAAGACAATTATTTATTATTTGAAAAAAAGATGAAATTTAAAATTATTATTAATCGTTTAACTTTTATAAAAGATAATATTTAAATAAATAGTGTGATACTAATCTTTAAATAAATTATTGGACACATCGGTAATCTCATTATAAATTATAGGTCGGTGTGACCGACAGGAGCGTGGAAAGTGCGTTAGACAAGTATTGAATGAAACATCTCTCCCGCTCAGCATCAAAATGACTTGAATGACCGAACAAAAAGCTGAAACAGGTACTTATCATCTTTGCTAGGACAGACTAAAGAAATGAATATTATAACAATTTGTGGACAATAATTGTAGCGCGCATTACAAGTTTGGAACCTGTCCTTTTCAAGTTGGAACCTGTCCTTTTCCATATAAAATAATGTCTGGTCTATGTCTGCCACACTAAAGATACATCATGGTGAAGGAGAAAAGTAGATGACTTTTGTAACAAAAAACATAAAAGATGAGTCAAGCAAAATCTCATGAAATCTTTATTGTATCTCTCAATCCCTATGAAGATGGGATTTGGCATTAAGAATAATAGATCTGATAGAGAGATGAGATGGGACCTTAAAAGAATAATAATAGATGAGAGAGAGTGGAGGAGACCTTATATGAATAATGGATGAGAGAGAATCTAGGGTTAATAAAGATCCCCACAAAAGTGGTCCCTAAAGAGGTCATGCATTTTGTCCATATTAATATTAGCCACAAGTGTTACAGATTGATTCCAATTTCCTTTTAGGTTTCATGGTGACATAGTTATCTTCCATGTAATGATAAGGATTGATTCAATTTTTTTGGTTTGGTCTAAGGGTGGAATATAATTATCTTCTATGTAATGACTAGTACATAAATAGTATATTTTAGTATAAAAAATATTAAATAATAAAATTTTATTTGTATATTTTATTGGAATTAATTATAATTTTAAAATATTTATTCTCTATGTAGATTATTTTAATAGTTTTGAAATTGATTTAAGTTAGTTTTATAAATTGTTGAAGTAATCTTTAAAAAAAATTTAAAAAAGAAATTTAAAATTAGGTTTTATTGGCTCTTTTTAATTAGTTGTTACAAGTCAACAATTAAAAAATAAAATTATTAATTTATTGTATTTGAAGATAAATTCTAATTCATTTGAAATTGAGATAAAAATGGGGATAGATCATCTAAGAGGAATGAATCATTAGAGAGCTATACTACTCATTGCATTATCACAAAATCGTGAGATCAACATTTTGCATCATAACTTTAAGACATATTACATGATTTTTATTGTTTGATCTTTGTTCTAAGCCTTTTAAATTAGTTAGAATAAGAGTTTAACCAAGCAAGAATCGCCTATCCAAGAAAACTCCCCAAAGGTGTTTCTAAATGCTAACAATTAACTATTGAAAGTCATAGACAAAAATAAGAAAATGTTGGGTAGGAATATCAGTAGATTTTAAATTTTTGGATTAGGATAAGATCTATGTGCAATGTTAGTTGAACACAGTAATGAAGGTCAATTTTGTTGTCACATAAGTGAACCAAAATCAATAATAGTCAATTCTTCAATCTTGAGACATTCACTCACAAATCTTTATTGTTTAGCATATTAGTGAATCATATAATTATATTTGACAAAATAAAATCAACATCAAACCTAAAACTAAATATATTTATTTTATTTATTCAAATCTATATGTTAATTTAATAATTAGTCAATTCCATCTCTGTATCTCAACGGTTTTTATTTATTGTTGTTATTTAATAAAATTTACCTTAGAATATTTATGTAGATGCAATATTTTCTACTAATATAGCATTTATTTACATAAATTAAGTTATATGTTTAAAATTTCTCTTAGTCACCCAAAGTGATATTGTAATAAGAAATAAATGATTTTTTATTTATAAATCTATGTAAATCCATTTAAAGACATTAGAAATACATGCATGCAATAATGTGATTAGAGTTTTACACACATATAAGATATAGGCACTTTATAGTTATATTTTTTTGTATATTTTAGATATATGTATTAAGATATCTATATTACTAGTAGATCTATATGGGGGGCATGTGCAATTTTAATTTTAAATATGTATTTAAAATTGATAATCCACTCCATTGTAGCTTTAGTTTTTAGGTATATATGATGTATTCAACAAGGGATTATAGCAGATCCTGATAAAATCAAAGCTAATATGTATATAATTAGCATTATGTATAGGTATAATACATAAGAACACATATATTATAATTAGAGAATTTGTAATAAAAAATAGAAGTTAATCATATGGAAACATCATGGAGTGACCAATACCTAAAAATGTATCAAAATTAAGAATTTTGATGGGTTTATCAAGGTATTATAGAAGAGTTATAAAAGGATTCTCTTGAATTATAAACCCTATAAATTCTTTTCAAAAGAAAAAGAAAATATTCATATGGGAATAATAATGTAATAATATTTTATACCTTAAAGGATAAATTGACTATGAATCCTATCTTGAGAGTTCCTTATCCTAATGGATATTTTGTTGTTGTCATTGATGCTTCTATAGAAGGATTAGGGGGTGCGCTTATGCAAAATAAATGTGTGATTTCTTATGAATCCAAAAAATTAAAAACATATGAATGAATTATACATCTCATGATCTATAATTGACATAAATTTGTATAACAGTGAATTTGCACCCTTTATACAAATTCCCTTTTTGCCTTTATCTACCTTAGAAAACCAAGTTCGGAGGCTTAATTACACCTAAGCTCGCTACTTTCATCACACTTGGCACCTATTTTGAGCATCAATGGAGGCATTTTTGTCGGGGACACCCGTGCAACACGCATATGTCCGCGCAACACACTTACGTCCCTGGCAGATTCCTACGACTGAACCTATAGAGGTGTTACACTTCTCATTGGGAGTCAAGTTGTAATGCCCTCTTCGGTCGACCGACCTGAATATGGCCATTTTTCTTCATCTCCTCTTCAAATTCACTCCTTCAACAAGCATTTCATCCTCTAACCATTCATTCCAACTTCCTCAATTCATTCACGAGCTCACTTTCAAGCTTTCAACCAACACCCTTGCACTCCATTGCAGCAATAACTTCACTCCATCAATTTGATAGAGCAAGTTGGGGACAACACCATTGTAGTAGAGGCTCAAGTACTCTCATTTTCTCCCCCAAGTAGCCTTGAGTGCTCTTGATGGAGGTGGTAAGCTTCCCTTTTCCCTTCTTTATTACTTGTTTAAGTAAGCACAATTATTGTTTTGTAGTGTTTTGGTGTTCTCTTTTATAGTACTTTCTTTATCATACTTGCTTTCTTGGCTGTCCATGGAGGTGGAAAGACCAAAACGGGGTCTAACTGAGGCAGACCCCTATACAACTATCCAAAATTTTCCTCCTCTTTGTGTGTGTAGGTGAACGTGTTTTCAAGGAGCTAGTTGGCGAACGAGTTTCTTTGTGAGATCCTTCTTGCCACCTTAACTCTCGTATTTTTTCTTTATCACATTAGAGAGTATTTCATTTACTTAATCATGTTATTTTAGCCATTTAGTAGTGTAAGGAAAGCTAAGGTGTAGAACTAACTCTCCTAAAGTCAAAACCTTAGGGAAGAATGCAGAGATACTTTTAAATTTTCAATTACAGTCCAATTAAGATACACTTGAAAGTAATAACGAAAACAAAGAAATAATCATACACAGATGGACACTAGATTTATGTGGGAAAACCCTTACGGGAGAAAAACCCACCACACCAAGAAAAGCCCCTTTGTATTATAGTAATGGAATTACATACATAGATCAGACTTATCTTTCTGATGTCAATTTACAATAGCATAATCCTTGATCAACCTTGCTATAGAAAATTCATATTACGATGCTCTTAGAGTCGAATTCATACACTGATCACTCGTCGAACCATTCACAACACTGTTCATCCAATTGTTCATCCAACTGTTCATCGAACTGTTCACAATCTTCCATCTCTGAGTATATCCATGACGCCCCTAGTCTATCGATCTTCCTCTCAGTAACGGCCACAATAGTCCAACTGTTAGCGGTTCCCATTCTGCTCCTTGATTGGTCGAGGACAAACCATGTACGATAGTCAAACAGTCAAAAGCATTCACAATGTATTTGCATGTTGGTGAGACACTAACCGTGTCTCCTCGATGCCACAAGACCTGACTGCCAATATCGCCAAGAGTCATCACTATCGGCAAGAGGTTACACTGAGTTCAAAAAGTTGTCGCTCAGACTTCGCCTTGTTGCCAAGACCTCATACCGATGATCATCACTTGTATCGCTATTCGGAAAGACCATCATTTTGTATGAGACATCATACCGAAGTTCCAAAGTCACATAGACATTAGCATTTCCATCGGCAAGACTATCGTCATTCACCAAGAGATCACACCGAGTCTTCAAGTCATATCGAAAAGAACACTTGTCAGCAAGACTTAGGCTATCGCTGAGATGTTACTCCGAATGTTCACACCTTTCGCCGAAGACATCAGTCCCTAGGAGTTTCATTGAAGACACCCGATAACAAACAAATAGTGTCGGCAAGACTTACCTCTATCGCTAGGAGATTACACCAATGTTCATACCTATTGGCAAGAGAACCAACTGTCGGCAAGACTTCTTACCGAGGCTTCCATGTTACCTCGATGAGCATCGGTGAGACAAACATATGTCGCCAAGAGTTCATAGCGAAGCCTCCGTGTTACCCCGAAGACTCTAAGAGTAAAGCAATCAGCGAGACTTCTCTTGTCAGTATGAGACATACCAAACGTCCAAGTCTCTCCTCGAAAACTTCTTTCGCCACAAGTCTCCCTGATCACCTTTAGACACCAATAGTTGGTAAGAGATCTCCACTCGACAGAGAGTTACAACGAATGCCACAAGTCACAGCGACAACTCCAGTCAGCAAGATAGAAGCATTGTCTTGGCGACCTGTACAAACCACAAGGTTACTAAACTGCCAGTCGGCCAGACAATATGGATGTCACACTAACTTGGCTCTTTTAGAGGTTTTAGCCTGTGGGATTGAGACACATATTTCCAACAATCTCCCACTTGGCGAAGATCGCACAGGCACCTCTAGAGCACAAAAAAACTAATGACATTCATGGGCACTAAGGCCCATCGAATTGGCACACCACCTAAACTTGTCTGTGCTCATTGGCTTCGTCAATGCATCTGCAACATTCTCCAGAATATCCACTTTTTCTAATGATACCTTTCCATCCTCCACCATATCTTGTACAAAATGATACTGTACATCTATATGTTTCATCCTGGCATGGAAAGTAGGATTCTTTGCCAGAAAAATTACACTCTGACTGTCACAGAAAATAGTTATTTGCCCTGCATCAAAACCAATGTTAGAACACAAATGTTTTAACTGGATTGCTTCTTTACAAGCGTGTGTAGTTGCCATGTATTTTGCCTCTGTAGTGGACAAAGTGACTACAACCTGCCACTTACTCATCCAAATCACTGCACCACCATTCATCATGAAAATATATCCACTGGTGGACCTCCTGCTGTCAATGTCCCTTGCCCAATCAAAATCCACATAACTTCGAATGCTGAGATTCCTTTGTGATTCAACCAAGTTCCCATGATAACACAAAGCATATTCTGAAGTGCCCTTCAAATATTTGAATACTCTCTTCGCAACATCCCAATGTGTCCTAGCAGGATTAGCCATAAAATGACTAAGTACTCCCACTGCTCAGGCAATGTTTGGCCTTGTACAGACCATTGCATACATAAGACTGCCAACCGAACTAGCATAGGGTACACTGGTCATGTCCTCCATCTCAGTAGGAGATTTTGGATAGTCTTCAACAGATAGCTTCATTCCCTGCAAGACTGGAACAACTAGCTGCTTGCAATCATTCATGCAAAATCTCTCTAGAACAGTCCTGATATACTTACTCTGACTGAGCCAAAGTTTTCTACTATTCCTATCCCTGGTTATTTCCATCCCCAGAATATACCTTGCTACACCAAGATCTTTCATTTCAAACTTAGTAGACAATTGAGACTTAAGATCATAAATCATCAACTTACTATTGCCTATGAACAACACATCATCAACATAGAGAGCAATAATAAGCACTCAATCACTTTCAGCTTTATAATACACACAATGATCAGATTTTGATCTTACAAATCCCAAAGACAATACAAAAGTATGAAACTTCTGGTACCACATTCTAGGTGACTGCTTTAACCCATACAAAGACTTTTTCAACTTGTAAACCAGTTTTTCTTTACCTTTCTCCACAAAGTGCTCAGGCTAGGACATATAGATTTCTTCTTTAAGATCACCATGAAGAAATGTTGTCTTCACATCCATCTATTCGATCTCTAAGTCATACGCTACTGCAAGTGACAAAAGAAATCTGATAGATGTCAGCTTAGCTACAAGAGGAAAAGTTTCCCCATAATCAATTCCCTCTACCTGGGAATAACCCTTCACAACCAACCTCAGCTTGTACTTTTCCACACTGCCATCTAGACCTATTTTCTTCTTAAATACCCATTTGTAGCCCACAACTTTTTTGCCTTTAGGCAAGGGCACCAAACTCCAGGTATCATTCTTTTCTAATGATGCCATTTCTTCATTCATGGCTTCCAACCAAGAGTTTGAATGAGACATATTAAATGCCTCTTTCACAGTCCTAGGCTCATCAGTGCTAGAAATCAAAGCATAGGCACAAGTAGAATCTATCAAAGAGAACCCATACCTATCAGGTTGCTTTCTTTCACGAGTTGACCTCCTCACTTGCTGAGGCTGAGGTTGTTCTTATTCTTCAGAACTTTCAGAACTGCTTGAGCTCTCCTCAGTTTTAGGTACATTTTGAATTTTCAATTCATCTTTCTCTAGTGTCAGAGGAATTACAACTACATCCTTCTTGTTTTTAGACTTTGTCTCTGACTGTAGATCCAAGGTAGAAGGCTTCAAATCACAAAAGATTACACTTCTATTGTACAAAACCTTCTCCATATCAGGATTCCAAAGCTTGTATCCTTTTATGCCAACACTATAGCCAATAAAAATACATTTGACAGCCTTGTTCTCCAACTTAGATATTTTGTCATTTGACACATATGCATATGCCTCATAGCCAAAAACACGAATGTGTCTCAGAGAGGGCTTCTTACCAGACCACACTTCCAAAGGTGTTTTCTCAACAAGAGAAAAATTTGGAGAACGATTTATCAAGTAACATGCAGTAGCAAGAGCCTCGGCCCATAACTTCTCCTCCAAGCTAGCACTACTCAGCATACTTCGTGCTCTCTCTGTCACTGTCCTATTGAACCTTTCTGCAACTCCATTTTGCTGTGGAGTATAAGGTGTAGTCATATGTATTTTAGTCCCATGGTCTTTACAGTACCTCTTGAAATCATCAGAACAAAATTCACCACCATTATCAGTCCTTAAACATTTTATTTTTCTTCCAGTCTGAATTTTTACAAGGTTCTTAAATTCCTTAAACCAACTGAACGCTTCTGATTTACTTTTCAAAAATACACAAATACTCTTCTTGAATAATCATCAATAAATGATACATAGTACCTTGACTTAGACAAAGAAGAAACATTCACTGGACCAAATACATCAGAATGAATATAATCTAGCAAACCAGAAGATTTATGAGGACTGGAATAAAAAAAAACACGGTGTTGTTTTCCATATATACAATGTTCATAGAATTCAAATTCAAGGTTACAATCATCAAGCCCCTCAACTAGGTTTTTATTCTTCAAGGTTTTGAAACCATTCTCACCAATGTGGCCTAGCCTATGATGCCAGAGCATAGTCTTTTCTGCTAGAAGTTTAACTTCCATAGAGTTTACACCATCAGGAACTTTTCCCTCTTTTCCTCCATGAGTAGCTTTCTATGACTTTACAGAGACACTGTTGCAGTGAACAGCATGTGCATCTAGCTTATACAAGGTACTGATTCGAGCACCCCTTGCTAGCACCATAAAGCCTCTAGTCATCTTTCAGCCATTTCCAGAGAACGTGACTTGCACTCCAATATCATTCAGCTTACTAACGAAAAGTAGATTTTGAGCCAGACCTGGTATATGCATTACATCATTGATCAAATTCACTCTTCCATCAAGGAATTGAATTTTGACTCTCCCATGGCCAACTATCTCCAAAGATAAATCACTTGCTAAGTACACCTTTCCACCATTGTATTCTTCATACTTTGTGAACCAGTCTCTATGAGATGTCATGTGGAAAGATGCTCTAGAATCAATCAGCCATACATCATCTAATGCATGCGTAGCCAAGGCTACAATGAAGGCGTCTGCATCACTCTGAGAAGAGTCATTGTCATAATTCTTCTTCTTCTTCTTCTTTTTATCCTCTTTGCAATCCTTTCGGACATGACCAGGTTGCCCACAATTCTAGCACTTCACCTTGGACTTCTTACCAAGAGACTTTGATCTCCCCTCTAATTTGGATTTGGATTTTTTTCCTTCTTCTTGCCTTTCTCTTTCGATCTGCCTCTAACAAAAAGAGCCTCCTTCTCCATCTCAAAAGATTTCCTTCTCATCTCTTCTGATAACAAAGAAGCAACAACATCTTCCATCTTGAAACTAGATGTTGTACTCCCAATAGCCATCACTAGGTGATCCCAAGAATCGGCAAAGAACACAATAACAACATACAATGATCCTCTTCATCAATCTTCACACCACAGATGTTAACTGTGCAATCAACATGTTGAAAGCATTCAAATGATCAGCAACAAATCCTCCCTCCTACATTCTCAAAGCATACAACTTCTTCCTCAAGAACAATTTATTCACCAAGGTTTTCGCCTGATAAATAGATGCCAGTCTCTTCCACAAGGAAGATGTAGTCTTCTCTTCATGCACATTCAGAAGAAAAAAGTCTGCCAAAAAGAGCCTTATCAGCCCCTTAGACTTTCTATCTACAAGGTCCCAATCTTCTTGCTTCATGCCTGTATGTTTCATTCTAGACATAGCAAGCCACAAATCATGATCCACTAACAGATTTTCCATTTTGAGTTTCCACAACTCAAAATTGTTGCCATTGAATTTCTCTATTTCAATCTTTCCTAAAGTGCTAGCCATTTCAATCTGTAATTTGAATTAAAAAACTTCTACAAGACTCCCATTGAACATAATTGACTAAAAAAGCCCAATGTACCCACAAGGATAACACAACTAGCCAGGGTTTGATACCACTTGTAAGGAAAGCTGAGGTGTGGAACTAACTCTCCTAATGTCAAGACCTCAGGGAAGAATGCAAAGATACTTTTAAATTTTCAATTACAGTCCAATTAATATACACTTGAAAGAAATAATAGAAACAAATAAATAATCATACACAGATGAACACCAGATTTACATGGGAAAACCGTTATAGGAGAAATACCCACCACACCAAGAAAAGCCCCTTTGTATTACAGTAATGGAATTACATACAAAGATTAGACTTATCTTTCTGATGTCAATTTACAACAACATAATCCTTGATCAACCTTGCTACAGAACATTCATATTACAATGCTCTCAGAATCGAATTCATACACTGATCACTCGTCGAACCGTTCACAACACTGTTCATCCAATTGTTCATCCAACTATTCATCGAACCATTCACAATCTTCCATCTCTAAGTATATCCATGACACCCTTGGTCTATCAATCTTCCTCTTAGTAATGACCACAACAGTCCAACTGCTAGCGGTTCCCATTCTGCTCCTTGATTGGTCGAGGATAAACCACGAAGGATAGTCAAACGGTCAAAAGTGTTCACAATGTATTTGCATGTTGGTGAGACACTAACCATGTCTCCCCGATGCAACAAGACCTGACTATCGATATTGCCAAGAGTCATCACTATCGGCAAGAGGTTACACCAAGTTCAGAAAGTTGTCACTCAGACTTCGCCTTGTCGCCAAGACCTCATACCGATGATCATCACTTGTATCGCTATTCAACAAGACCATCATTTTTGATGAGACATCATACCGAAGTTCCAAAGTCACATAGACGTTAGCATTTCCATCAACAAGACTATCGTCATTCACCAAGAGATCACACCAAGCCTTCAAGTCATACCGAAAAGAACACTCATCGGCAAGACTTAGGCTATCACTGATATGTTACTCCGAATGTTCACACCTTTCGCCGAAGACATTAGTCGCTAGGAGTTTAACCGAAGACACCCAATAACAAACATACAGTGTTAGAAAGACTTACCACTATCATTAGGAGATTACACCGATGTTCATACGTATCAGTTAGAGAACCAACCATCGGCAAGACTTCTTACCGAGGCTTCCATGTTACCCCGATGAGCATTGGTGAGACAAACATATGTCGCCAAGAGTTCATAGTGAAGCCTCCATGTTACCCCAAAGACTCTAAGAGTAAAGTAGTCGATGAGACTTCTCTTGTCGGTATGAGACATACCGAATGTCCAAGTCTCTCCTCAAAAACTTCTTTCACCACAAGTCTCCCCGATCACCTTTAGACACCAACAGTCAGTAAGAGATCTCCACTCGATAGAGAGTTACAACAAACACCACAAGTCACAACTACTACACCAGTCGGCAAGACAAAAGCATTGTCTTGACAACCTGTATAAACCACAAGGTTACTAAACTTCCAGTCGGCCAAAAAATATGGATGTCACACTGACTTGGCTCTTTTAGAGGTTTCAGCCTGTGGGATTGAGACATATATTTCCAACAAGTAGTAGTTAGTTGGGCCGTTAGATGTTTTTCTTAGGTTTAAGCTTGTCTCTATAGTTGTTTGGTTGTACAGATGCCAACACACTTTAGAGATGCTAGTGTGTCGCACTGTCATCCAAGAACTATGCTTCGTCCTTGGGCAGAGAGCTTCTTGAGGCACAGTGTTGAACCTAAAAACTAGCTCGCCTAGCCCCATTTTGCATTTCGGGTTTGTAGAGTGGTTGAAGGACCTCATAGTCCTCATCAAATTCTTGTCTGACATATCCTAACACCCTGTTAAGCTAAGGTAAGTTAGGGAAGCCTTCCACATCTTGGCCCTCCATGACCTGGGGCCTTGCATGTGGTGGTCCCCCTCTCTTACATTTTTGGTGAACCTGACGTGAACCATTTTTGGTTCTTTTTTTGTGATATTGACAGTTCCTTTCCTTGTACTCTAGGAGTGTTGTAGGTGTGAGTGTTGTGAGGTTGTTTCCTTACAACCTATTCTATGACCCCTAGTTGTCATAGTCAGAAGGTTTCAAAGGCGTTGCATAATGAAACCTTAATTGGGTCACTATCTTATCCTTTAACCTTTAGGGACTCTGTGGAAGTATCATCTAATGTGCGTAATGGCCTCCTTCCTGCATCAAACTATCCCTTTTGCACATCTGTGGACAATGGTACTGGTATAACCTTTACATCACATAACTTGCCGATGGGTTTTAACAGGGAAGTATCTCCTCTTTATATCCTTTCATGGATCAATGGAAACATCATAGCAAGTGTTCTTGTTGACCCAATGTCACAAGTAAACATGATATTTGAGGATATTATGTTGATTAACTTCCTACATAAAGATGGGTATGATGCACCCATGAGTACCATCCACATGCATCACAAAATTTTCATGCCCCCTATGGGTAGTATTTTCCTATTGGTCTCGGTTGGACCTAAATCTATGAAACTCATATTTGACATTATCCTTGGGTTTGAGCTCTTTAGGGTGAAATTGGGTATCCCTTGGCTGGTGGCGATGAATGTAGTACCCTCAATCGTGCATAAATGTTTAAAATTTATCCACGAGGGTTCCATACACATAATCCATGATGTTGTTTATAGACCATTGGTTGCTTGTGATAGCTACTCCTTGGACTACTCTTGCCGTACACCCATTGGTCCTCTCCCACCTAGGATGGACCTTTTGCATCAAACATATCAGAATTATAAGAAAGGGCACCTGGGGCCGAAAGTGAGATACCCTCCCTCGCCTTATGCTATTTCACATAGGGCTTGTTTAGAAGCTAACGATGATGCCACTAAGGCACAAAGGAAGGAAGAAGAGAAGCGGTCTCCTGATCCTCCTTCTTCCTCTTCCATCGGTTAATCTGATACTTCTTCTCGCTCTATTGTGGTACCATCAGGTTCTACTCCTCATCTATAGGAGAATCCTATGGTTCCCACTTGGCAAAAGCTGAAGCGTCATAAATTAAAAATTTTTGTTCTACCAACAGAACCTAGACCCATTCAGTATAATAGGAAGAAGGTCTCTCATGGAGAGTCCTCTTTGTATTGACCTTCGCGGCCTCCTACCACTCTTACTCCCAAGGTAGTGAATAAGAAGAGGCCCGTTGCCAAGGCCCTTGAGTCGACTCTCGTTGCCGCTTCTCAACCTGTTCCTCCTGCTCTTGTTTAAGAATCCATTCCTCCACCATAAATGACTATAGTAGACGTTCCCATGGTTGAGTAGCAGCCTTCTATTCCTTCGCAACCTCTGGCCTCAAGCTCAAAGAGTCATAGAAATTGCCTTGCCCATGAGCACAAACGTTGACAAAAGGCTCTCTTAGCTTAGCAAGCTGCCTCATAAAGGAAGGAGGAAGAAGTGACTGCCCTTGCTTCAGGGCCTCCTACAACATCTTCCTCTCCCCTTCCTTTTGCTTCTCTTCAATTTAGTTATGCACCACTTCTGGCTTCCCCTGTGAGTATGAATGCACCTAACCCCAAGTGGGTACAAGTGTTCATCGCTCCTTTGGTGGATCCACCTTTGCTGATGTCTATGCCAAATATCCAACCCTTCTTGAAGCCCATGGATATGATTAATACCTTGGTTGTGTCTACTACGGGTCTTTCCTCCTCTTCCTCTATACCTTTAGCCTTGTCTATGGGGAGTTCATCTCCTCCGACGAAGAAAAAGGTGGAGTGTGGTCCTTCTAACAACAAAGGACATAAGAGTGAGCTCGCCTTCTCCACAAGGTGCCAGCATTGACTTGTTCTATCGTTGTGACATAATCATTCCTGGCTTCCCTTGAGTTTGTCATCACTCTCAAGTCATTCAACGAGCTTAGCGGTGAATCTTAGGTGCAGCTTGCCTTGTCCATTGAAGTTAGACACAACAGTCTTGTGGGGTGCATGTTTAACTCTATGGATGAAGTCCTGGCCTTTTCAGTGATCTTTGTGAAATCACTGACCCTAGGTCCACAAGAGTTCGATGGAGAGGACCTCAAGGGGCCCTCTTCCTTAGCCCTTGTTGCGAGAGGGCCAGATGCTCCTCCTTTTAACATCCCACCATTACAGGCTCATCCTCCTTCCCCCTATGATGATCTAGAGTGGGAAGCGGATGACCTCTTGGTTGATCAGTGTTAGGAGGATGCCTCTTCTTGATCTTTTGTTTCTGTGTGTGTGTGTTTTGTGATGTATTCCCCCGTGATCATGCTATGTGTGCTTGGATGACCCTCATCACCCTTGTTAGCACTTAGATACAGGCATGGTTTTTTGTGTCGTAAACTTTCTTCTATTTGTATCATCATTCTTCCATGTTTGTGCTTGATTTTTGATAAATTGGGGATGATGCAAAGTGTTGGGGGAATTTAGGCTTCCCTTCCATGTTGACCCAATTTTTTATTTTCACTTTATTTTTTGTTCATTCTTCTTGATCTGGCTAGGGATTGATGATCTTTCGCCTTGCACTGTGGTTACCAATTACTTATATGAGCTTGGACAGATCTGGCCCGACTAAACTGGATCCTCCTATGACATGTGTTTGTGTTGTTTTCTCTTTTTTGATTTCTCTTTATGTTTCTCTCTTCTTTGCTTGAGTTGTCCCTCTCATGTGTGACAACGTTCTTTCTTTAACACTCTAATTTTTAGAAAACACATTCGTTGGAAACAAATCTTTTCTCAAAAATCTTCACAAAATTTTCTTTGGAATCACATTCTCGACTTGGAAACCTAATGAAACGTGTTTCCTTCATCACAGTTTCATAAAAGAAAGGACTTGCAAACCTTCCTCTGAAGCAGGAACAACTTTGACCTTCCCCTCACATCGAGGCATATTCTTTCTTTCGAATTCCTTGATGAAGGGAACATATTTCAAAAGAATCCCTTGATGATGGATCACTCTGAGAAAGAAAACATCTTCTTTCGTACTGTGCATCCCTTGAGTGGACCCCCTTCTTCACGATGGGTTCTCGAGGGACCCCCTTTGAAAGATCTTATCTTGAGTGAAATCATTCACATCTAGCTTGGGGGTAGCCTGACTAGACCTTAATTTTCAAATGGTGTGTCCCTTGAGTGAACCCCTCTTCTTTGGAAGGGTTCCCGAGGGACCCCTTTGAAAGACTTCCAAAATTATCAACTGTTCGCATGACTGTCCGCTTACTTGCCTATGTGGCCGCTTCTTAACTCTGCAGAGTCCACTTTCTTGGGTTTCCTCCATGTGAGAGATCTTGGGGGATACCTCCCTATAGGCCTGAGAGCCTGTAGGGCGCTTCCTTGGGTTTCCTCCATGCTAGATTTTTTGGGGGACACCTTCCTTGTAGGTCTATGGGCCTATAATGCACTTGCTTCACTGGGTATCCTCCATGCTAGAGTTTTTGGGGGACACCTTCCTTGCAGGTCTGCAGGCCTATAAGATGCTTTCTATCTTCAACTTCATAGTTTCAAGCAGATATGAAGTCCTTCGCTTGTCTTGCACCGTCAAGTTCACCAGATTGTGGTATGCTTCCTCGATGATTCAGGTATACATTTCTCACCTTACTCTTTCCTTGATCTACTTTACTAAGCACTCATTAGTACTCGTGCTCACTAAAGTGGGGGAAAAATGTATAAGAGTGAATTTGCATCCTTTATGCAAATTCCCTATCCACCTTAGAAAAACAAGTTTGGAGGCTTAATTACACCTAAGCCCGCTAGTTTCATCACACTTGGCCACTGTTTTGAGTGTCGATGGAGGTGTTTCTGTTGGGGACACCCATGCAGTGCACAGACATCCACGTGACACATAGATGTCCACGTGGCGCACTTATGTCCCTAGTAGATTCCTATGGCTAAACCTACAGAGGCGTTACACTTCTCATTGGGAGTCAAGTTGTAACACCCTCTTTGGTTGACTGACCTGAATATGGTCATTTTTCTTCATCTCCTCTTCAGATTCACTCCTTCAACAAGAATTTCATCCTCTAAGAATTCATTCCAACTTCCTCACTTTATTCACAAGCTCAGTTTCAAGCTTTCAAGCAACACCCTTGCACTCCATTGTAGCAACAACTTCACTCCATCACTTCGATAGATCAAATTGTGGACAACACCATTGCAACAGAGGCTTGAGTACTCTTATTTTCTCCCCCAAGCAACCTTGAGTGCTCTTGGTGGAAGTGGTAAGCTTCCATTTTCCCTTCTCTATTACTTGGTTGAGTAAGCAAACTTACTATTTTGTAGTGTTTTGGTGTTCTCTTTTATAGTAATTTCTTTATCATACTTGCTTTCTTGGCCATCCGTGGAGGTGGAAACACCAAAACGGGGTCTGATTGAGGCAGGCCCCTATACAACCACCCAACATTTTCCCCCTCTTTGTGTGTGTAGGTGAACATGTTTTCACAGAGCTAGTTGGCGAACGAGTTTCTTTGTGAGATCCTTCTTGCCACCTTAACTCTTGTATTTTTGCTTTATCGCATTAGACAATATTTCATTTACTTAATCACATTATTTTGGTCCTTTAGTAGTAGTTAGCTAGTCCATTATCTTGTTGTCTTAGGTTTAACCTTGTCTTTGTAGTTGTTTGGGCACTTTAGAGATGCCAATGCACCATGTTATCATCCAAGGACCGCACTTTCATCCTCATGCAGAGAGTTTCCTGAGGCATAGTGTTGAACCTGAAAATTGGCTCTCTTAGCCCCATTTTGCATTTTGGGTCTGTAGAGTGGTTGAAGGACCTCATAGTCCTCATCAAATTCTTGTTTGGCATATCCTAACACCCCGTTAAGCTGAGGTAAGTTAAGGAAGCCTTTCGCATCTTGGTCCTCTATGACCTGGGGCCTTGCACGTGGTGGTCCCCCTCTCTTACAAAATTATGCAATCTTAAAAACATAGATATTTCCTATTAGGAAAATATTTAGGTTTAAAAATGATTATTATGGGCTAACATGTAATTTTACTCAATCTCATTAAAATGCAAGGAAATGAAGATGGTTGGAGTTTCTAAGTGAATATAAGTTTTAGATTAAATATAGTAAATGAACATAGAATAGAGTGGAAAGTGATATAAGTAGAAAAAGACACTTGATTAATGGCCTTGGAAACCCTTAAAACCACTTTCAAAGAATGAGTATTAGTGGAACAAAGACATCATCCTTGGTGTGAGAAAGTCATAAAAATCTTTAGAGGTTAATCTAGTTAATCCTAAGGTTGTAGGAAATAAATTTGATAGGGATGAGTTGATTCAATACTTTAGCAAAATATATGTTCCTAATTCTAGATAATTTAGAACATTGGTTATGAGTAAAACTCACAATGCTCCTTATTAAGGATATATATATAACAGTAAATAATATGCACTTAGACCACAATTTTTTATTTTTATTTATCAAGAATGAAGAAAGATATAATAATAATTGTGGAAAAAAATTCAAGTTTCAAAGAGTTAAGATTGAACACAATCATATGGTTGGGTTGTTATAACCTCATGATATATCGCAACATAAGTGGCAATTCATTAGTATGGATTTTATACAAGAATTAATGATGACACCAAACAAATAAAATAAAATATTTATAGTAGTGGATAAAACTACCAATGTATCTCATTTCTAAAACATAGAAAAAGGGGGCTGTGATGTAACCCTCTTTCCTATTATTTCATTCAAGAAATGATATCCAAAACCTTGAAGTGACTATCAACCCAGGAGGTAAGCCAAGTCAAGATTTGGGGATCTTACAATTTCTCCTTTATGCAAGGATGGGGTGGTGAATCAAATCACACTTTGGGGAGAAAAATTCAAACTAGAAAAACAACTCTAAACCTGAGTCTACAAGATACAATGAAGAAATCTATCACAACATAATGAGAAACAATAATTTTTTGGAAAAACTAAGAATAGGGAATGTTGTGCACCTAGTCCAAACTTGTTGTTTTTGCAAATTTATTAGGGACTCATTTTCCAGGTGGAAAATGGGTCTTGGTGTACCTATATGGGAGACTTTGAATATGGAAATGAAGCTTATACATAGTAAAAATTTGATGTCCCTAAAGCCCTAACAGGGACTCATTCGATAGATGGAGAATAGGTCCTAGTAGGATTTTTTGAGAAACTCTAAACCTGATCTTAAAGTTCTAGATATGCACTTATTTCTTGCCACTTGACACTCCAGCTTTTGGATCTAGATCTGTAAATAATCTACAATTTTTTTTTTGAAGCTTGTTAGTGTATAGGGGTTTGCCTCAATCTAACCCCTAGTTTGGTAATTAAACCTTGATGATAAATGAAAATATGAAACATGAATTATGTGTGCAATCCTAACCTTAATAGTGTCTAAGATGAATACCCCTATTGATGTAAAGCAATCCTACTCAATTGTGTTAGAGTAGGAACCTAAAATAAAACATGAACAATGCAAGACCTACTTTAGGAGATCCCAAATCCCCTTAATAAGTCACAAAACTGATTATACCTCTCTTTAGGTTGCAAATAGAATGATCATAGAAGATGGAATCACTTAGGAAACAAGTCATTAGGCTTGGTTGAATGTCTTTTTCTTCTCCCCAAAACCTAGAATCCATCACGATTCTCCATTGGTGTCTATCATCACTCCTTTAATAATGCTTGATCTTTGACACAAAATGAGCTTGAAGACCTATAATGTTGCTCCAAGACTTCACTCTTGCTCGCTTATTGAATGCCTGATCTCATGAAAATTCTTTAGACTCTTGATCTCTTAAATCTAGTTTCAACATAATGAAATGACCTTGTACTGATAGATAATCTAAGATTAATTCACAAAATTCAAATAACACAAGCTGACATCAAGTCTAGGATTTGAAATTATTATAATCCCACCAAAACACATCCCAAGGGGGGTGTCCTAAGTTAAGGAGGACCCATTTGACATAGGGTGAATAGGTCCTAGGATACTTCAATTAGGACATGCTTCAAGGATATGAAATAACATGCCAAAAGGGGGTCCTAAGACCTACAGAGGACCCATTTGCCAGGTGGCAAATGGGTCCTAGGTCACTAGGAATCATACCTTGCAAAATTAAGTGTTGTGAAATATTACTAATGAGTTTATGGTTTTATCCCTTTAAAAATGCAATAAATTAGGCTTGGATTTGAATTTAAGGAGCTAATTAAGCTCAATTATCCTCTATTAATTAATAAATCCCTCAATTAGTCAACACCTAAAATAAGGCACAATTAATTCCATTTTATTATTAATTATTCATCCCCAAATTAAGTGTGAAAAAGGATTTTTTTTTCTACACTAAATTTAGCCCCCACTTTAGTGGCCATATGATACTACGCACATATGCAAGCTAAAGGAATCAAAATTTTATAAAAATGATACTCATATGGATTCATTTAGGGAGAATGAAGCCCCCATTGTATTTACCTACAAAAACACAATGTTAAAGACCACATCTTACAAAATAGATTCGTTAGTCATTCAAAAATCCTCTTATCAAACTTCTACGAAAAACTGAATTTGAGGGTAGATGTATGCCCCGCTAATTCTGCTTGCTTTGTGGAGGTGGTATTAGGGTGAATACAAAATCACATTGAATTAACTAGGTCATATCATAGGGTATTTACAAGTGCCATACCATATAGTGATAGGCATTTGATGAGAATGGGAGTGGAATCATGATTCCAATGGAAGAAACAACATAGAAAATGGAGTTCTCTAGCCCCCAATGTGCTAATTTGAATGAAATTCCCTTTATGAATAAGCTTTATTTACTAGGGTTTTACTACATTCTAATGAAAATGAAACTTTTTAATATTCATTTGACATTTAACTTTTTTTCAAATTACCTTGGTGCAGAGTGATTGAGGATGTTGAGTCAAAGGACCTACAAGCCCCTAGACTAGATGTGGTTTGCATCAAGGTAGCATGAGGCACACTTCGACAGATAGTGAGTGGATTTTTCTCTTCTTCTTTTTTATTTTCATGCATTTATTGTACTTTTTCATGTAAATTAGAGTAATTTTAGGACCCTGAAATAGATTGGCACAAAGCATCCCTCTTTGTTGCAAAGCATCCCTTGTTGGTGCAAAGTGTCCCACTTTGGCACAAAGTGTCAAAAATTGTCTAAAGTGTCCAAGACCCCACGCCCAAAAATGGCATAAGTGTCCACATTGGTTGTAAAGCATCTTAGAGCAACTCTAATGTTATTTAATTGATAAATTTAGGATTTATTTTGTGTATTTTACTTTTTTAGATTCCTCCTCAAGCCTGACAACACCTCAGAGGGAGACAATTTTGTTTCCTCTAAGATTCTATCACTCAACTATCATAGGAGGAGATTAGTCTTCTTCAAGATGTTGGATTATTTTGGGTATACCTCATGCCACCTATGAGGTATCATGATGCTATACTATTAGCCCTAGTAGAGAGATGGAATGTGGAGACTTGTACCTTCAATATTACTATTGGGGAGATGATTGTCACTCTAGAGGATGTACATTGCATCCTACAGATTCCCATCTGGGGTAATCCTATACATAGGGTTTAAGGTATAGGGTTTAGGCTTTAGGGTTGATGGTATTGGGTACATAGGGTCAAGGGTATAATGTTTATGATTGATTGTATAAGGTATAGGGTTGGGGGTGTAGGGTTTAGGGTTTAGGGAATAGGGTTGAGAATATTGGGTATAGGGTTGAGGGTATAGGATTTATGGTTGAGGGTATAATGTATAGGGTTTAGGGTATAGGGTTTAGGGTTGAGGGTATATGTTTTAGGATTTAGGGTTGAGGGTATAGGGTTTAGGATTTAAGATTGATGATATTGGGTATTAGGTATAGGGTATAGGTTTTAGGGTATGGGGTTGAGGGTTTAAGGTTTATGGTTTATGGTTGAGGGTATAAGGTATAGGGTTGAGGGTTGAGGGTGTAGGGTATATGGCTAAGGGTATAGGGTTTAGGGTTGAGGGTCTAACTTATAGCATCAAGGTTATAGGATGTAGGGTTGATGGTTTAGTGTATAAGATTTAAGGCCTACGATTGAGGGATAATGTTCAGGGTTGATGGTATAGGGATTAGGGTTGAGGATATTAGGTATAGAGCTGAGGGTATTGGGCTTATGGTTAAGTGGATAAGTTATAGGGTTGAGGGTTGAGGGTATAGGGTATAGGGTTTATGGTATAGGGTTGAGGGTATAGGGTTTATGGTTGAGGGTATAAGGTATAGGATTTATGGTTAAGGGTGTAGGGTTAGGGTTTAGGATATAGGGTTGAGGTTTGAGTGTATAGGGCATAGGTTTTATAGTTGAGGATATTAGGTATAGGTTTGAGGGTATTGAGTTTAGAGTTGAGGTTTTAGGGTATAGTGTTCAGGGTATAGGGTTTTGGCTTTAGGGTTGAGGGTATGTAGTTTATGGCTGATGTTTTAGCTTATAGACTTTAAGGTTGAGGGTATAGTGAATAGGGTTTATGGTATGGGGTTGAGAGTATAGGTATTAGACTTTAGGGTTGAGGATATAGGGTTTAGGTTTTAGGGTTGACGATATTAGCTATAAGGTATATGGTATATGGTTTATAGTTGAGGGTGTAGGGTTTATGGTATAGGGTTGAGGTTATAAGGTTCAAGGTTAAGTATATTGGGTATAGGGTTTAGGGTTGAGGTTATAAGGTATAGGGTTAAGGGTATAGGGTTTAAGGTTGAGGGTACAAAGTTCAAGATTGAGGATATAACATAAAGGCTTTAGGGTCTAAGGTTGAGGGATAGTGCTCATGGTTAAGGGTATAGGGTTGAGTGTATAGGGTATATAGTTTAACATTGAGGATATTGGGTATAGGGTTTACAGTTGAGGGTATAAGGTATAGGGTTGAGCATATACGATATAGGGTTTAGGGTGTAGCATTTAGGATTGACACTATTAGGCTTATAGTTATAATAGTTCATGAAATACATAACACATTCATGCTTTGAAGAAGTTGAAATACATTTACACTTTGTGCAAGTTAAAGCATACTCACACTTTAACAAGAGCGTGTTTTATGAAATACAAAAAAATGGTAAAAACACATATGACCTGTGATTTAGGTCCACATGCTTTATTGTTCTCCAATTTTTGTGCATTCTCTGACAAAACATTCTTTTTTATGGTGTTGACAAAATCACAAGCATATTTTACATATTTCACCACATTTCTACCATCCTTTTTTTGTTTGACAACATAGAAGGAGGAAATAGCTGAGTTTTTAGATCAAATTTGATTATGTGAGCTAATGTTTTTATGTTTGTAGTGTTGGAATGCTAATTATTATTTTCTTGTATTAATTTCATATTATAGATTTTTTTATTTTCATAGTTTTTACTAATTATTATATTTATATAAAATTATACTTTAAAAATGAAGGAATTTGGTAAAAATCTCTATTTTTTTAGGAGTTTGAAGCAATAAAAAATGAACTAGACATAATTGTGTAGTATGTCAAATCAAATCTTGAATTATAAGGTATGTTCTATTTGTGCATGCCACCTTGTCCACTTCCTATTTCTCAAAAACCTAAATGCAGAGGATTACACATTTTTTAAAATAATATTATTTGTATATTGACAAATATAGTTGGTAAATACACAAAATTATCTCTCTACCTTAGCATTCACATAATTGTATCATACAGTTAATTTTCACATAGCATTTTCATGTTTGTAGGGTTAAGTTTTCTAAGGATGGAAAAAAACTTATAGAATGTATTCATAGGTTCATTAGGACAATCATAAATTATTTGGGGCTATCATAAATTTATTAAGGCATTCATAACTTGAGATGTGACAGTTATATATTCATTAGGATTGTCATAACTTTATTAGAACTATCATAAAATCATTAGGGCAATCATAACTTCATTAGGAATATCTTTTAATATGCTTAAACTTATGTAACTTACTCAATGCATTATGAATTTTATATTTTCCCTATGTTCATTTTACTTAAATTCCATTAGGGCTTAAAATAAGGTTTTGAAGAGACCACCATTGGAAAAGCAAGCTTATCATGAAAAGTATGCTCTCAAGTTGTTGAAACATCGACACATGCTATTATTTATTATTTTTTTCATATCCATACCTACCTTAGGTCATAAACTAGTTAATGTTAAGCTCAATCAAAATAGGGTGTACCTAAGCTTCTTGACTTGCACAACCTACTCCAATATAATTTTCCCTAGTTCCTCATGATTGTCCTTGAATAATCTTATGTACACTTTTAGACCTTGTTCTTAGTCGCTTGACTCAAGGAAATTTTTTCAAGAGCCATACTTTGTATTTCATGCATCATGGGGCCAAACCAATAGTTCCAAAATGTCCATATGTATGGGTTTATGGTAGACAAGGTCATATTTCACACCCATCTCACCCAAACATTGTAGGCTACATTGTGTTGGTATTTTCTCTTAATAAACCTAAGTGGAAAACTTTGATGGGTTGTTTCTCAAAAATTGTAGCACCTAAATAATAGTTGCAAGGTCATGTAGGGTCCCTCTGCAATAACCTCTCTCAGTTTTTGAAATATCCAATCGACTTGACCATGGTGACAATTTTCAAATATTGCAAAAAGCATCAAATGTGTTTAGTAAAATCTTGTCAAGAGCCATACTTTGCATTTCATGTGTCGTGGGGCCAAACTAAAATTTCTAACACATATGAGTGGTTGGTTCTATAATATCCAAGGTCCTATTTTGTACAATAGAATGCTTATTCGTTCAAAGCTACATTGTGTCAGTGCTTTCTCTTAAGAGCCCTAAGTGCCAAAAAGTGGAAAACTTTGATGGGTTCTTTCTCGAAAACCGTGACACATACAAACATTTTTTGAAGGTATAGGATCACATAGGGTCCCTCCACAATAAAATCTCTCAAATTTTTAAAACTATAATCCATTTGGTTGTGGTGAGAAGTTTCCACACGTTGCAAAAAGCATCAAATGCATTGAAGAGATAGTTGCAAGGTAACATATTTTTTTCTTTGTTCTTTGTGGAGCCAAAATGATTGTTCCAAAACATATAGGTGGGTGGGTTTGTGCTAGGAAAGTTCCTATTTTGCACCCTATCATTCTCAATTGTTCCAAAGTATATTGTGTCAACGCTTTCACTTAAGAGACCTAAGTGCCAAAAAGTGGTAAAATTTAATGGGCTATTTCTCATAAACCATGGAAACTAGAAAACAAATTCCTAAAGGTACATGATCATGTAGGGTCCCTCCACTATAACCTCTTAGTTTTTCATATCTCTAATTCTTTCACCATGGCGACAATGTTTCAGATGTTGCAAAAAGCGTCAAATGGATTGAAGAGAAAGTTGCAAGGTACCATAATTTTTATTTTGTTCATCATGGGTCTAAACAGACGATGGAAACATATTTGATGGTTGGATTTATTTTATGCAAGGTCCTATTTTCACCCCAACATGCTTGATCATTCCAAACTACATTGCGTTAACAATTTATCTTAAGAGCCCTAAGTGCCAAAAAGTGGAAAACTTTGACAAATTGCTTTTCAAAAAATGTGGCACCTAGAAACATTTAATCTGAATTTATAGGATCGTGTCGGTTCCCTCCATAATAACCTCTCTCAAATTTTCATATCTCAAAGTTGTTTCATTGTGGAGACAATGTTTTAGATGTTACAAAAAGTTTCAAATGCATTGAAGAGAAAGTTGCAATGTCGCATAATTTGTGTTAATTTTGTCATGAGGCCAAACTAATAGTTCCAACACATCCTATTGGATAGGTTTATGCTAGGAAAGGTCATATTTTGCGCCCCAATATATTTGATCATTCTAGACTACATTATGTCGACACTTTCTCTTAAGATCCCTAAGTACCAAAAAGTGGCAAATGTTAATAGGTTTTTTCTTAGGAGTTGTAGCACCTAGAAAAAAACTGTCTAAAGGTATAGGATCATGTAAGGTCCCTCCACAATGTCTCTCATTTTTCATATCTCCAAGCATTTTCCTATGATGACAATGTTTCAGATGTTGCAAAAAGTGTCAAATGCATTGAAGAGAAAGTTGCAAGGTAGAATAATGGTCAAACCAATAGTTCCAACACATCCAATTATGAATTTTTATGCTAAGAAAGGTCCTATTCCACACCCCAACATGCCCAATCGTTCCATGCTACATTGTGATGACACTTTCTCTTAATATCCCAAAGTGCTAAAAAGTGGAAAATTATGATGGGCTATTTCTCGGAAATTGTGGCACCTAGAAAAGTTTTGTGTAAAGGTACAAGATCACGTAGGGTCCCTCCACAATGAAATCTCTTAGTTTTTCATATCTCCAAGTCATTTCACTAGGGCAAAAATGTTTCAAATGTTGTAGAAAGTGTCAGTTGCATTCAGTAAAATGTTGTAAGGAGACATTTTATGTTCTTCATCTCATGGAGCTAAATCGATAATTCTAACACATTGGGGTGGGTGGATTTATACTATTAAAGGTCTCATTTTTGTACCCAAGCATCTTGATCCTTTTGAGCTAAATTAGACCAACAAAATTTCTTACTTGAAACACTATTAGCTTCAATTACTAACCTTTGAAGGTCCACATGCATGACCTAAAGAGGGAGTTTTTTTAGGATCTAGTTTGAATTGAAAAATAATAGGTCCACTTTAGGGTTTTTAGTTTCCATAAGTCTCTTTGCATGAGATTCTTCAATCTTTCATGGCAGCTAAGGTTATCTTCAAAATTTGATAGGAGGTATCTAAGAGGTTTATGCTCATTCTAACACCTATGCATTCGATTTTCATCTTGAAAAGGGTATTACAATGCCCATATTCACTATTTTTCTATTTTTAATATCTTAAAAATGTAGTCACATGAAGTTTCATGTACAAATGCACCTTCAATGAGAGAAAGGATTTTTGGTCCTTAGAGATCATTTTCTCTTTGAAAATGGATAGAGATGAAAATGGTAATGGGTACTAACTACATGTGATAGTTTCAAAATAAGAGAAGGGGAGAAAGTTTTCTAAACATGAATATGAAAAATTTATCAAAGAAGAACTCATGAGTGTCCAAATCAAGGATAGTTAAATAACATATAAATAAAGGAATTTGAGTAAGAGAGTGACAGCCTACATAAGCAACTATTCTATACTTTCTTTTCCAACAAGGACACTAGAATGTACATGGACCTGTAGCATGGGGTAGAAGATAGTCATATGAACACCTATAGTCCAAGAAGCAAAAAAATGTTCATATGATATTGGATTCATTTCACACAAAACATGAATGAAATTATGTAGAAGATGATAAATTATGCCACTCATGAATAGTGCATAACCCTTGACATTGGGTATTAGGATGTTATCGAAACTACATCCTTGAGTCAACCCCAAAATTGAGAGCATCATTCCACAAATGCAAATATCAACTGAGATTTCAAGGAAGTAAAAAACTACAATCCAAATGGTAGCAATCCATGAAGAAGAAAATCTCCTAAGGGAGAAGTAACAAATATAGTGAACATAGCACTTGGCATAAAGTATTGAAGTAGGCTTCAAGAATGGCTATATTTTGTGATGATATTCATGGTGATGACAACCCTAAGGTTTTTGCATGGACAAGACACAATAATGAGTTGTAGGCCTTATGAAAAACACAAAGCAACACTATCATAGATAGTACACAGTCCTATCATTAAACATAAGAGGATAGTCGAAACATGAGGGACATGTTCATAACAACAAATCACAATTTGATTGCACAATTGCTACATACCGATTGGAAGAAATGAAGGTCTTATGACTATAGAAGATACTATTTTGAAGACAATGACAATGATATTCACAATGAACTTAGCATTCAAGAAGTCAATAACCATGGAGACATGAGGTAGTGTCTAAAGACCTAAAATTCTAGTGAAAGGATGAAAATTCAAGTGGGCAATGATAGTAGAAAATCCTTGAACAAGAAGAGGATAGTGACATGAAGAACAAGAGGAAAATCATTTGAGATCTTGGCAATCTCGTGAACCAAAGGATAATGCTACATGACCATAGTATAGTCTTATTTTCAAAGGGAAGGGTTCTCATGAAGAATGGATATCCCACACCCCTAGAAAGCATTTGACTATTTCAAACTCTCATCCACATGCCCCATAAAAATGATTTAGGAAAATTATGATTGATTAGTTGAAATGCTTGCATCAATTACATGGTAAAAGTGATTCTTATTCGATTATTTAATTAATCATTTATAGTGCAAATATGGATAACATTAATTATTTATTGTTGTATCACTTCATTATTTATTTATTTAATTAATTAATCATTTATAATGCAAATATGGAAACCATTGGTAAAAAAAGATTTGTATTAACCAAAAATCCATATAGGAATACATCATTATATGTCAATAAAAGTATAACATATATACAAGAAATCCATATACGCTTAAACAAATCAATATGGAAATACAATATCATATATATGTAATACAAAATATATGTTCAAAAATGTCATATAGGCATACAACAAAGGAGCCTAGTGTAGTCATTTTTGTCTAGGTGAAGGAAAGAGATCACGAGCTATCTTTAACTGTCGAGAGGATGGAGATGCATACTATGGTGGTCTCCTTCAAACTCGTTTATGGGTAAAAGTACAAATCTATGTCGCACTTTATAAAGGAATCCACCAGCACAAATGAAAATTCTCAACTTCGATTGCATAAAAGTGGTATTTATGTTTTGAATTTCAAAATGATGTAAATTAATGAAATGGGGAACTCTTGATGAAGTTTATTGTTGTGATATAAATTTAAGGGAAAATTTTGAATGACTGAAAATTTCAAGAAGAGTGGCATTGAGTTGACTTCAAGAAAAAAATAGCAAACAATTTTATTTTCCCCTTAATGTTTTTCCCAAATAGATAAGTTCAATATCTAGTGCATGAAAAAAATAAAAATAAAAATTGATGTATAAATTTTCCTCGTAATACAATTTTAAAGTCAAACATACCATAATTTGATAGTTTTCATTCAACTTCAACTATTGTATAATTTTTTATTATTTTAAAAAAAAATTATACCCTTTTGAAGAGGATTCTCTCCTCTAGTGCACCATATACTTTTCAATTTATTTGAATATGTTTTAGTATTTTTAAAAAATTTCTAATCAACCTCATTTTTCATTTTAACAACCTACTTGCATTGTTTAAAATAAAAATAACATATTAAAAATAACTAAAATATAAAAAAATGATATATGTGGATTCTTGACTTCGAGCTCTACAAAAGGTATTTTTAGTTTTTTGAAAAAAATCATTTTGACTGAAGAAATATCATGTTGAAGTGGAAATTTAGAAAAAAATAAAAAAGGATGAGGTGGCTACCAATAAGGATGCCACATAGACAATTTTAGTAGAAAGGGTTTCAACTAAACCCTGTCTATCAAAACATTACACATCAATTGAGTCGCATTTAAAGTGACAAAGGGAAGAATTCAAATTTTTTAGCTTTAGGTGAAAGGGTTTCACCCAAAATTCTATGTGCCACGTATAGGCCATGTAGTTTTAGGCGAAATTGTTTTGACTGAAACTATTTAGGTTGAATTTTTTTTTCTTAGAACTATTTAGTTGGCTGAAAGTGCGGCACATGTTTATGCTTTTACCCTCACTCATCCTCAGTTTAAAGTTTCCTGGACCTCCACCTAATACAATGAAAAGTATAGACATTAATATATAAAAATTAAATTATAGAATGACATTAAAAAAATCACTATGTTCATCCACAATAGGGGCATGCTCATGATTTGGAGTTGCCAAGCCTTGTGGAAACCATCTAGATATCAATTAAATTACAAATGGATATCATTTTATTTTTCAATAATAGATAGATAAAACAACAAATATAATGTGAAATTTGCTAATATGTCTCATACCTCTATCAAAACACCATGCTCCATTGTCATATGAATATTGAGAGGATTATTTATTTACATCATCTAAAAATGAAAGAACATTACTCAATTACCAAAACTCCCTAAAATTAGTTTACAATTTTTAATTTTAAAATTAAAAATTATCTATATTACCTAAGTGAAAGTTTGATGAGCACCTTGACTACCAGGTGTTGATGTCAAAGGCCCAACATTAACCTATTGAACATCCAAACTAAGTTATAAGAATACCATTCATATAAGGTTCAACTATTCACATGCAATATTTATAATTATTTACTAGTTACATACCTCTACACTCAACATCATCATGTAATAGGGAGGTGGAGGACCGTTACAAGTAGGGTAGACTCTATGACCCTAAAATTTCATTATAGTCATTCTATTAATTCATTTAATCTTGCATTTCAAAATTAAATTTATTAAATTGAATTCAATGAACTTGTTGACATTTACTTGATTATCAAAGCTGAATATATTACTCAATAGAGCTTCTATCATAGCCATCTAATTCAATGGAGATTTATCATGGGAACATGCATCCTAACTATCCTCGGGACCATAAACATAGAGTAACCCACAAAACTGACATAAATGAGGTGGAACTCGATGTCTAGAAGACTTGCATGCCTCACCCTGTACCAGAGGCCTAGTATGTTGTATAAGGATCTGAGTGATTGAACTAATTGACTCTAAGGTTGTCACCTCAACACCGTCCTATACAACAAAAGGGATAGTAAAATACTCATTCTTTAGACTAGCCAATGGTCTCATTGCGTAGTGTGGGCCAATTTATGCCCCCACTTTATCTTTTGTGGAGCCCCCACCTCTACCGTGGAACTCCTGCATGTCAAAATAATTTTGGATTTCATTAACAAACTCACAATAGAGTTTCCTAAAAATATATTGTGGTACCTCATTGTTATTCCATGTAGGATGGTCAAAACCATCCACCACCTATCTCAAAAAATGTTATTTATCCCTTGGTGATGGCACCAATGGATACAAAACCTCTTGCATGCATCATGTAAGTTTTGATTGGTTCATGGGTTGATGAAGAGTGCACATAGGTTAGATTTCAAAAAATAAAAATTAACTTGTTTATATGATAATTTGTTTGCATAATTTTTTTTTTTTTTTGTGCCTCTTCTAAAACCAACTATTTATTTTCCCACTAACTAATTCTACATGAGACACAATGGGTTTCAATGATTGAGCAAGGGTGGTCTTATGGGAGTTTGCTATTGTGGGATCTTTCAATCTTACAATTAACTCCTCAAGTTCTTTTATATTATTTTCAATTTTCCCTAACATGTTTTGTTGTGTTCTTGGAGGATGACAAGGAATTGTAGGAGGTGTTTGTTGTGGTTGTTCTTTAGGAGGGTTTTCATGAACAAGAGAATTGGGATTTTGAATATTTGGGGGTGAATTATCAACTCTTGAAAATTATTTACAAATTTTAATTAAAAAATTAATTCAATCTACCTATTTAATACAAATTTGGCACTAAAAAGCTAAAAATAAGTTTACTCCTTTGACCTCCTCAATGTCTTGGTGGTATTTTGGTGAAGATTTGGTAAATTTTTTGGTTTAAAATGAACTCTACAACAATAGGATCATGCTTGGAAGTGTTTGCAAGTTGCGGGGTGAAAGTGAAAATGTAAAATGAAAGTTTTTTTAATTCTTTATATTAGCCAAAATACAATTGCATTTTAACACGTTCGTGTTATAGTGAGCATGGGGCCAAAAAGTGGGGTGACCAATTTTTGGTCCCCCATATTTTTGCGCATGCCCATGGGATAGCCCAAATATTCCTACAAATAGGCCAAAAAATCTAAAATAGTAGGTGGAAAGAGGGAAAATTGGCCCTCTACTAAAAAAGTTTCAATTTTTTATAATTTTTCATACAATAGGAACAAGGGCCCAAAAAATGCAAAAAAAATAATTTTACTGAAATTGATGATATAAAAGGTAATTTTCATTTCCCAAGCCTTTTGGATACAATGGCATTGTCTTTTTGGCTCCATGACACTCTGATGATAGGGCTATGTGTGGAAGTCACCTACATGTGGGAAGAAACCTGCTCTCATGGCTTTGATAACATGTTGGAGAATGCCAAAATTAGAGAGCTCAAATTGATAACCTTCCATAATTGAAACAATGAACATAATAGTATGTCTATCAATATGATATGAAGAGTGTTTAAATAAAATGAGGAACATTGCATATATAGGCAAGGTAGATGAGCTAAGAAGGTATGATATAATAACTAACTACCCCTCCAAATGTGCAACACTTGTGAGCTCACTTGACAAGTGTGTGAGCAAGCGTAAAGCATCTCAAGTGATGAGGACACATGTCTTAACCATTTGAATTAAGAAAAAGGTATGAAATAGCCTAAGTAAACCTAATTTATGTGAATAGGTTAATCCTAGAAAAGTGATTAGCTAGTTAGGTGGATAATGATAAAATTTACACTAACATTTTCTTCCTACAAGAGAAATTAATATTTTCAATCTTCTAAAGACCATATTCTAATTAAATAACCTATTCAATCTTTCTAATAGTTTTTTATAATCTCCAAAAAAAATAATTCAACAAAAAAATATAGATCTTCTAAATTTATGAATTTACAATTTTTTAAAATATCTTTTTGCACAAGAAACACAAAATCAAAATTTCTTCATAAAAGAGTATATTTAATTATTAACCAAAATAACTCTTTGTTGAAGCCTTTCATAATACAAATTCTACCTCAATCCTTGTAGCATTGATTTTTTTAGTGGCTAATATTTTCCAATTGGCTAATAGTTGAAATTTGTGAATCCAAATTTGGCTAATAGTTCAAGCTGTAATGTGATCTGAATTGTCATATTTTTACAAAATTTTATTTTAGACTTATTTAAATTGCCAAATAATTTATTTTATTAAAAAAAATAACTCAAAAAATTTCCATAGTATTTGATACATGATTAGATCAAATTCGCCTAAGTTTCATAAGCTATAGCCTAAATATAAATTAACTCACCAAAAGTATATCATAATTATTAGTTGCTTTATGGCCATATTTCCAATATTTAGTTTTTACAATTGATTTAAAATATAATCTAAGAACCCTCATATTTTGGGAGGTGAAATGTACCTATTGGTGGGTGTTTTTGCATTTTCTCAACATAGAAAATGCACAAGTGCAATGCCTCTCTTGAAAGGTGAAAATCTGCAACTAAGTTTTAGACAATCACCCCAAGGTCTCTCAGGTGTCAGGTCATGACTAAGCTTGGAATAGTTCAATTGGTTGATGTGATTTGTTGGTAATCACAAAGGCCATTTATGGTCACTAAGTTTGAAGGGAATTGGGTCTACAAATGGAGTTTGTGAATTTTGGAAATGAAGAACAACTGCTGCAAGTTCAAAACAACAATCTAAAACTCCATCTTTGCCATTAGCTTTGGCTTTACAATGATGTTGGAACTTTTTTTTGAATTTAGTTTTAAAGAAAGGTCAAAAGGGAAAAGGGATAAGGAGTTTCCTATATCTATAACTAATGTTGCATAGTAACAATGGAGGATGCTAGAGTGGATAACCTTCCTAAACTAAGTTCCACTTAACCAAGGGCGACCTACAATCTCATGAAACAAGTGTAATATTCTCAGGTCTTTATATTGTCAACCATCCATTCACCATTAAAGAATGAACAATAAATAAACTTAGGTGCAACAATATAAACAATGCTCAGACTAACTTTACACTATTGTTCATCATCAACAAACAATAAAAAGTATGAGCAAGGAAGATGTCAACACTATAGCATTCTTCAGCATTAAAGTGTAGCATGAACTAACAACTAAAATAACTCAAAACTAAGAACAATGAAGGTAAAATCTAAGATTGGGAGAATGAATCATGCACACATGAGAATAAAACACAAGAATCCATCAAAACAATGTTATTCTCATTAATTTTTTGCAGCATGCCTTTACACAACAACTCATCTCTCTCTTTGAAAATGAGAGGATGCCCCTATTTATAGTTTTCCAAAAGTGAAATGAATGGAAAAGATTGATTTACATTGTGTGGCTAAGATTTATTTTACATTAGGGTTTCACCTACCCCCAAATATATGACAATATAAAATATATTCTTGTCTTTTTCCCTATGTAGTCATCTAGTGACCTTGACACTGTAGCTATTTTTTCTTCCAACTTTTATGGATGTGTTGTTAAATGTTCATCATTTATAACTGGATTTCCAACATTATTTTGAAGAATAGCATAGTCCAAGAACTTCCCGATCATAGCTTGGAGCTTGTCCCATTCCATAAGATCAGATTGAAGCATCTAGAAGGTTAACTTCTTGAGTCTCTCTATGACCTGCTCCTAGTGCTTGGTGCATTTGGGTGTCTCCTTGATAACTTGTTTGGACTAGGTGAAGGCCCTTTATGTAAAATCCATGAAATCCAATGACAATGTGTTCGCAGCCCCTTGCTCCATCTTCTTATGAAAGAACAACTTGATGTTCTTTGGATCTAACTCCAGGGCAGGCATCTTGTAGTCTGTCATCATCTTCAATTAATCCCACTGTTAGTCTAGTGCTCTATGACCCATTCAAGATAAGTTTTCAGCTCATGCAAGACCTTCTCCAAGATCTCGTTTCTATAATCCAAGCTCATTTTCCATATTTCCACGAGCCAATGATCGTCCTTTGACAATTTCATCTCCTTCTCCCATATTCCTTTGGAGAGTTTTTAGGACACTCTTGAGCTTAGAATAAGTGATCCTATATAGCTTCAAGTAGCTATTACATGTCTTGATCATGTCCTCTATCTTCTTCTAAAATCTTTGAAACTTATTGAACATCTGGGTAGCATGGAAAATTCCCATGTCACCATTGTATATTACTCAGTTGAACCAATTTGTAGTGGACTTGGTCCAATTCTTTATTTTCTCCATTTTTTTTAGCTCTTCATTGGAGAGGAGAGTGGGTGTAGATGATTTTACGGGAGGATCTTCTTCCATGGATGTCCATTGCTGAATATAGGTGGTGAGGTTTGCCACTTGTGTTTTTAGCTCCTCCTTGGTGGATTGATCCTTGTTCATCTATGGTGTAGGAGCACCATGTTCAATGAATAACTTCAAAAGGAAAAGATGATTTTAGTCTAGTACTCTATGACCCATTCAAGATAAGTTTTCAGCTCATGCAAGACCTTCTCCAAGTTCTCATTTCTATAATCCAAGCTCATCTGCCATATTTCCACGAGCCAATGATCGTCCTTTGAAAATTTCATCTCCTTCTCCCATATTCCTTTGGAGAGTTTTTAGGACACTCTTGAGCTTAGAATAAGTGATCCTATATAGCTTTAAGTAGCTATTACATGTCTTGATCATGTCCTCTATCTTCTTCTAAAATCTTTGAAACTTATTGAACATCTGGGTAGCATGGCAAATTCCCATGTCACCATTGTATATTACTCAGTTGAACCAATTTGTAGTGGACTTGGTCCAATTCTTTATTTTCTCCATTTTGTTTAGCTCTTCATTGGAGAGGAGAGTGGGTGTAGATGATTTTGCGGGAGGATCTTCTTCCATGGATGTCCATTGCTGAATATAGGTGGTGAGGTTTGCCACTTGTGCTTTTAGCTCGTTCTTGGTGGATTGATCCTTGTTCATCTATGGTGTAGGAGCACCATGTTCAATGAATAACTTCAAAAGGAAAAGATTGCATTTTAATTGTAAAGCAATGAAAAACATATAAATCTATGTAATAAGGCCATACATAATGTATTTGTGGTCACAAATAGGTCACTAGGAGGGAAAAAGATAGAAAAAAGCAAAAATTGCAAAAAATGCTAAAAGTTGCCAATATGTAGAATGCAAAAAAAAAAAGTTGAAGAGACTTTTTGGGAAATTTGAAGGGATAGGTCAATGGAGAAGTTGTAAATTCAGTTATTTAGTAGGAAACAACTATAAAAAACATGTAAAGGGTGAGGAAAAGAAGGATTTTGTATTCTTGAAACAATAAGTGAATAAAACATCCTTGTTTCTATATTTTTGCAGCTCTTTTCACTCTCATTATTGATTTGTATAGATAGTTTATAGGCTAAATTATTGTTTGATCATAAAGAGGAAGGAGATTCCATTATTTTAAATTTTTTTTGAATTCATTTCATTTTGTATAAAGAAATTAAGGGTGGGTTTATAGAACTCCGTCTGTAACCTTTAAATAAGGGTTTTGAGAGTCTTTTAAGGGAGAATTGGCCATTCCACCGATGTAGGATTAGTTGGATTGGTGGAATGGATTGATTTAGGTTGTATTTCAATTTTCATGTGTGTGTTGAGTGCAAAGGAGGTGAGAATATAAAGTATTGTTGCTGCTCCAAGCAATTTTCTGAGTTTTCCTTATAAGAAATGGTGCCTAGATGATTGGAAGGGGTGAAATAATGTTTGCAATGGCATGGAGATGGATTACTATGTTTGTGAATACTTATTTGATGGTGTTTGCAATAGTGGCATGTGTATTTAATGTTTGTAATAGTCTTATTTAATAAACCCTCATTTAATTAGCCATGGTGAACCTAAAAACAAGGGTTTAATTGTTCAATGATTTATTGGGCCTGTCAGTCCATAAAGATGGTCAAATATTAAGTTTTGAGACTAGATTTAAGACTGTTTAAAGTCATATGATGTTTTTGTGGTGATATGAGAGCACTTTCTTTGTAAATTAGGCCTAATTTTAGGCTTTTTCCAACGTACAGTCCACAGTTCTAGTAATTTCTTCAAAACAAGCTACTTGAAGCTCTTGATATGTTTTGGAATGACACAATAGGCTCCTAAAGCTATAAATAGTTTGGTTTGTTTCAATATTTTTTGGAAGGGATACCTGATTTAGTTTGTGAAGGCCTAATAGACAAATGGGGCCTTGAATGCCTAGAAAATGAGAAACTATTTTAACAGTGATACTTGTGATTGTATTTGCAGTGAAATTGTTTAAAAAATGATGTTGAAGGTATATCAATGTTTGAAAAGAAGTTTTGAAGGAATCTTTATTGATTTGAAGGTTTTGGGCAAGGCTAAACCTATGTGCTAGATGATGTTTTGATTGCTAAAATCAAAGAATCTGCTAGAACAGTGTTGTGTGAGTAAGTTCTTAGATTGTTTTAGTTGAAATTGTAACACTGAAAATGAAACGCTTTGCACAATAGACAACAAGGAAGATCGTTAGAAGCATGTGTTTATACAATACTAAAATATAAAATGCAAATTCATTCGTTAAGCAACAAAGAACATGGGAAAGTAAAAACGTAATTAAAACTAGAACAATCTCACCAATTCCAAACGTATTTCCATGATTCATCTTGATTGCCCTTCTCCATTTTGTTTGTGTAGTATAATTGCCCTCAGATTTGTAGTAATTCGTGCAAGTATAGCCTAAGATAGTGATTAGCAAAATATCGAAGATTCAAGATTGAGTGCTCTCCAAAGTTACAAAATTCGCGAGAGAGATTGGAATGAAAAATGACAAATCAATTTATAGAAAATTGATTATTCGAACGACAGGCCAAGATTGAAAGATTAACGAACGGTTGAGATTGACTGATTAGTCATGCATTCTGTTAACTGACAGTGATGACATGAGTGATTCGAATTAGAAATAGAATTAAAGATTAAATAAATGATTTAATCTTTAGTTCGACATTCAAAAATGTAAGAAATATCTTTGCACGACAAAGATGAAGATTGATTATAACGACTCTCTGTTCGAACACACCCACAACATTTAATTAATTAAATAAGAATATTTAATTAATATGCATGTGCACGCAAATGAGTTAGAACTGGACAATTTGAATGGTTTGACGAAGAGATTACTTGAAGACGCCACTTAGACATTAAATCAATAGTTGACTGAACGATTAAATTAGATGTCGAGTCGAGTAAAAGTGAATACTTAGATAACTCACATAATTATCTAAAATATAGAAGAATGTGTTAAAATAGAATTAATGAATTAAATAATTCATTTAATTCAAAACTCAATATTCGAAGGATAATTAAATAAATAATATTTATTTAATTAAATGATGAAGAGATTTTAAATGAATAATTAAATAAATAAAAGAATTTATTTAATTATAGTTGAAATATGATAAAGAATAAATTAAATAAGAATTTATTTAATTTGACCAGCAGAATAAGGTTAATTAGCAATATAAATTAAATAAAAAGTGTTTATTTAATTAATCAAGTAGAATAAAGAAAAGTGAATTAATTAAATAATTAAGATTATTTAATTGATAGAAGAAATAAAAGAAAATGAACTAATTAAATAATTAAGATTATTTAATTAATAGAAGAATTAATGTTAAGATGAATAATTAAATAATTGACATTATTTAATTAATGACCATGAAGAATACAAATTATGATGCATGTGGAAGTCGCAGGCCTAAACCAGATTTCGGTGTCTACATTTGCCCCTCTTTGATTCAATGTCATTTAGGCGTTGTGTCAAAGAAAGTTGATAAAAATATGCCCCAGTCATGCTCCAGATTAAAACAGGTGAAGGTATGCCCCCTCGGGAAAATTGACAAATTTTTGAAAGGGTAAAAAAAAGTTGGAAATGCTCCCGATTAGTCTAGTAAATAGGTAGAAATGCAATGCAGTTGATGGAATTGGGTTCGGAAATGGGAGGGACAGGTATGGGATGATAGAAAATGGAAGTTTACATGGCTAGAAGGTAGGAAATGCCACCTAAGCCCTAGGTATATATCTAAATTGGGGTGAAAAACTATTCATTTGCACCCAGCTAGCTTAGAGATTTGAAAAGTTGCTCTGGATTTTCAGCGAGGATGTCTCCAGTTCCAGCCACCCATCATCATGCATACAGGATCCAGACATACTAGAGACCAGCCGGCGCGGACCCCCCGGTA
This sequence comes from Sequoia sempervirens, assembly GCA_007258455.2. Taxonomy (NCBI): domain Eukaryota; kingdom Viridiplantae; phylum Streptophyta; class Pinopsida; order Cupressales; family Cupressaceae; genus Sequoia; species Sequoia sempervirens. The sequence goes on along the minus strand of VDFB02252616.1, from coordinate 103,987,671 downwards.
TGGACCTAAAACTTACCTTTTGAATTTTTTTGATTTGCGTGTTGTTTAATGCATTTAATTCTTTTTTTAGTTCTGCGTCACTTTTAATTTTGCACCGCATGTGTATGCACGAATGACGCATTTGACCCCGAAAAGCCGCATTTGAATTTTAACGCCGGTTGGTTAGATTAGATTTTAGCGAATAACCACATCTGTTTAATTTTGTTACGCATTTGATATTTTGCAAGACATATGTTTATTTTGATACACAAATGTATAATTAGAAACGCATTTGTTGTTTTGAGACGCATTTGCATATTTAGTGACGCATATGTTTATTTAGACACGCATTTGTCATTTTGAAATGCAAATGTTATTTTCATGACGCATTTGATTATTATTAACCGCATTTGATTAATAATGACGCATATAGAATTTGTGAACCGCATTTGTGAAAAAGCGACACATTTGTAAAAGAATGATGCATGTGTAAAGTAACGACGCATTTGCATTTGAGGTTAAAACTGTCATTTTTTTACTAGGATAGATGATTTTGGCTAACATGAGACATGTATAATGTTGTTGCAGGTTGTATTAGACCCTATCTATACACGAGAGTCGAGACCCATGACGTTTCAATTCAGAAACAGTTTGCGACCGGCCGAGCGACAGACTCTATGGAATTTGGGTTTGTTGCACGTGACCGATATGCCCCAGATTAGGGCAAATCGGGGATTGTTGATAGCACTATGTGAGCGGTGGCACTCAGAGACATCATCGTTCCACCTTTCGACTGGAGAGGCCATGGTGACCTTGGAGGATGTATATAGGATATTGAGATTGCCGATTAGAGGGACACAGGTGGTCTATGATACCCAGAGGGGTATAGCGGAGATGTGTAGATATTCCCCCCACGTCGACATTAGACAGCTAGGGGTGGACGACTATGAGATTAGATGGCGGATATTGGCTCAGAGGTATAGACAGTTAGACTGTTTAGTAGCGACCTTGATAGGCGGTATAGTACTGCTTGACCATCGAGGACATGGATTCCCTATAGGATGGGGGGAGATGTTAGTGGGCATGCTTGAGAGCCAAGTCGTATATGCCTGGGGTTCGTGTGTGCTTGGGATGTTGTACTTCCACTTGCATGACATTGCCTATAGAGAGGCACAATCGATGAGCTGCGGTACCACACTTCTGATGGTATGGGCATGGGATCATATTGCCATTTTTAGACCACCTGTTATAGTAGATGTTCCTCATGGAGCTCCATACGCCTTCCGTTATGTGGGGGCAACCACACAGCACCATATTGGGGACACAAGTTATTTCAGACACGCTATAGACTTGATGTAGGAGTTCACATGGAGACTGTACCTGGGCTGTGAGGTGTGGTCAGATGAGGACGAGCACATGCCCTTTTGTAGACAGACACAGTATCTGGTGGGACGGACAATGTCCCATATGCACATTATAGAGCGACAGTTGCCGGACCGGGTCCTGAGACAGTATGGAGAGGTACAAGATGTACCTCGAGGGAGAGCAGAGTTTGCCAGGTCATCATGAGAGGTATTGCTATGGGGACTAGAGATTCCCGTCGCCACTACGGAGGTGGATATTGATGCGCTATAGGCACAACCATGGGGATGGAAGGGTGGACCAGCAGATCCAAGGACCACACCAGCTTATGATTAGTGGTGGGCAGTACATAGGCTGATTCCCTTGATAGATCCAGGGAAGCCAACACCGGTAGAGCGGCATGGGAGAGGTCCCAGAGGCAGGCAAGGTAGAGGGAGAGGAGGCAGAGGAGGCCGTGGTGATGGAGGGGATGATGGCAGAGGTGGCCGCCATGGAGGTAGGAGAGGGAGACGTGGTCGGCAGGGATGAGGACCAGCCTTGTCACCGATTCGGGAGGAGAGAGGAGGAGAGGAGGATGTGGCCATGTTAGATGTGGCTAGAGGTGGTGAGGAAGAGCAACTGGCAGAGGTAGTGATCCCAGACATCCCTGATATCCCAATAGAGGCAGAGGCAGGCAGAGAGGAGGGAGGTGTTGAGGAGGCAGGTGGAGAGGAGGCAGAGCTTGACGCTCTTGGGTTGCTAGGTGCCTACCAGGAGGATGATGAGGAGGAGGATGATCACGAGCAGGAGATCTGAGATCAGATCCTTGAGGAGCTAGACAAGGAGGAGGATGAGAGAGACAAGGTCCATCAAGATGAGACATAGGCAGAGGTGCCCGACATATATATGTTACGAGCCCAGGTTGCCTCCTTGGAGGAGCAGATGAGAGTATTGATGGCAGAGAGGAATGCTTATCAGGTAGAGAGAGACAGAGCCTTGATGGACAGGGATCAGGCCATAGCCCAGCGGCAGGAGACTGACTAGAGGTTCACAGAGCTCAGGTCACTATGCACAGGACCATCAGCAGCATTTTCCAGAGAGTTGGTTAGAGCTGGAGAGAGGGAGAGATATTACCAGGATTTATATGAGGCAAAGGTTCCCCTAGAGAGATGGGCTCCCAGTTTTTCAGCGGCACACAGTAGTAGGTCTCAAACCAGGACCCACACGCGGATAGTTAGCACAAAGGGGGTGGATCAGCCACGTAGAGTAGGGCCCTATGATAGACCTCCCACAGCTTAGAGATCAGGAGGTTCCCAGCATCAGTCTCCCACACACTCCCAGCATGATGGCAGTGGCAGCTCAAGATAGAGATACTGTTTGAGATTCATTGTATTTTGATCTTATAGCCTGCAGGCTTCCATGTACTTGTGATACATTATGACATTGTGTTGTGACACATTTTTGAGCGATATATATATATATATATATATATATATATAGATATATGATTTTGGCGGCGATTCTTATGATATGCATTGTCTATTTATTGATTATGCAGTCTTTATTTATACATGTGATGTTTATATGATATGCTTATGTGATGGATGATTGTATGTACTGTATGATTCTATATGATTATGAGATGCAATATGATGTTATATGTATGATGCAGATGACATGTGATGCTATACAAATGTAATGTGATGCATGTATTTATAGAAATGCTTATGATATGCACTGTTAAATGATGATTATTGTCTATTATGCCATGATGATCTAAATGTGAAATATGCCTATATGTATGTATGTTTCTAACATGTATGTTGATTCAGGATGATGTATACTGTTTTGTGTCACAGGACTCCGTCATAATGCAAGAAAGAAGAACTGTTAGTGCGGAAAGAAAGATTGAAAAAGAATGAAAAGATGGAAGATAAATGTTAGTATTAGGAATCTTTGATATTTTGCTTTATCACAAAAGGTATTGCACTTTATCATCATTGGGCGGGGCTAATACAAATGGAGAAAAACACCGTGATATGACATAGATCAAGTTGTGCAAGGTCATCCACTTGCTGATAACAGACAGTCACAGACAAGGATTGTCACCAAATCATACTAAGGAAACAAGTTGCCCCAGTCTTTTTGTCAGGACAAACCACAAACAACAAACAAAATAAAAAGACAAGTCATGAGACGTCATCACTCCTCTAAATCCTTCATGGGACATCCTTGAGGAAACTAGTAACATGACCCAAAATCAAATGAAAAAGACAGTTGACAGACAGCAGTCAAAGAAAATAGAATCCTGATACATCGTTGCTTCTCTAAATCCTTCATGGGACATCCTTGAGAAAGCTAGTAACATGAATCCTAGTCATCAATCCAAGATAAATGATAAGATAAATAAGTCAGAAAGTCAAAAAGCCAATAAAAATATTTGCCAAAACTTGATCTGTTTGTTTGATTTGTTTGATTGATAAAAGAATTGATTGATAGAGCCTGGTGTTAGGAGATACACATACCGGATAAGACTGTGAGTCTGGTTTTGATGTTATGACTATCTGTATAAGGCATGACAAAGCCTAGTTTCAGAAAGACATGTATCATATAAGATGTTGAGTCAGATGCCATTGATGTGATAACCTGTGTAAGGCTATGTTTGATTGTGTGACCTTGTCGATTATGCAGGAAGGACTCATCCTAAATAAGACATAGGTTGACTATTTTGATAACGTCTATTTCTAAGAAGTACACATCCTGTAGCAGACTGTAGTTGATGTGTTTTGATTGTTTTGTTTGGCAAGTTGTTTGATTTGACTCAGAGACATTGCTGACTTGTTCACTAGATTAATGCATGACTTGATATGATGTGTTGACAATTGACTGTACGTGACAATAAACCCTAAAGGACTGACCTAGTGCGGCCTCGGGGCTCATTGATTGATGGCCTTGCCTATGTTGTACACACAGAGACCTCATAGTTTGACTTGACTTGACCGACAAGACTGACTACAAATAGAAGACGTGTGTGAAAGTGAATGCGACGAACCCTAATGGACTGACCTTGTGCGGCCTCGGGGGCTCATCGATTGATGGCCTTGCCTACGTCCAGTCGCAGAGGCAACGTAGTTCGACATGACCAATGACCTTGTCATATAGACAGATGGAGTAAATCATGAATTTATACAGACAAACCTAAACGGACTGACCTAATGCCTCGGGGGCACATCGGGAGATGGCCTTGCCTACGTCCAGTCGCAGAGGCAACGTAGTTCGAAAAATGACAAAGACTAACAAGTGCAACTGAATTTGACTCTATTTTTGGATTTTTGAAATGTTTTGATTTTTTTGTCCTTTTGAAGTTTTCTGATGTTTTTGTGTTTTCTTAGGTCATTTTTCGATGTTCATGGATTTTCCATGGTTTTACGTCTTCAACACAACCAATGTAAGAACCAATATGATGCATATCAAGTGTTTTCCCCCAGTCAAGTATAAGACCAATTGATTATGAAAAGGGTAAGATGGGGGAATATGAAATTTCGCTTGATGTCAATCGTTCTAGGTTATGGGAAAGACTACCACTTATTAGGGATGATATATACAAGCAATGGACACAAAAGACAAGGGATATGTATAGGGATAGTCAGTGTGTACAGGGATAAGGACTATGTACAGTGATCATGGACTATATACAGGGATCATGGACTATATACAATGATAGGAACTATGTACAAGGTAGATTAGAATAATAGTAGACAAAGCAGCAGAGTTGAGTACACATGGCGCCTGTTTTCCAGATTTTCACCATGGTACCTATCCAAAGTGCCACTGAAGTGGTTTTCACCGTTGGACGAATGATTTGTCTTTACTATTTTCTATATTAACTAATTTTTTATTTTTTTTGTTGTTAGCAAGATGCCTGTTTGCCAGGTTTTCACCTTGATAACGATTTTTTTGATTTTTTGAATTTTTTTGTATTTTTTGCTAAATAAGACAAAGGCTCCTAGAAGCTATGCGTGGAACTTATTTAGATGCATACTATTTATTGGTGAGGACAATGGTTTGCCTTTAGAAGTAGAGAGTTGGTATGCTCTTGATCGAAAAGCTTCTATAACAACATAAGGTCCCAACCAGTTAGGTTCAAACTTTCTTGGTCTTTCTCTTTCTGCTTGATTTTTTGGGTTCTCCATTAAAACCAGGTCACCAATGTAAAAATTTCTATTTAAGACCCTCCTGTTATAGCTATGATGAAGGTGATTCTGATATGCTTGGAGATGGTCTAGTGCCTTCTGTCTACGCTCGTCCAGGAATTCTAACTCATGGAGTCTCGACACTCGGTACTCTTCATCGCCAATGTGGCCTTTCAGTGATACCCTTAGGGAGGGAATCTCGACCTCAATAGGCAGAATGGCTTCAGAACCAAAGACAAGTGAATATGGGGTAGCACCAGTGGGGGTACGTATACTTGTGTGATAGGCCCATAAGGCAAGGTTAAGCTGTAAATGCCAGTCACGACCAGCATCATTGACAGTCTTCTTGAGGATTTGAATGATGGTCTTGTTAGACGCCTCCGCTTGGCCGTTACCTTGGGGGTAGTATGGAGTGGAGAAGTGATGTTGGATATGAAATTGATCACACAGGTGGCGGACTTCTTGGTTCTTAAATGGGCGGCCATTATCAGTGATTATGAACTGAGGGACACCATACCGACAAATGATATAGTTCAGGATAAATCTAGAAATTTGTGTGCCAGTAATGTATGTCATAGGAATAGCTTCAATCCACTTTGTAAAGTACTTAGTGGCAGTGATAATGAACTTGTGTCCATTTGATGATGTGCGGTGGATCTTACCTATGAGGTCAAGTCCCCATTGGGCAAAGGGCCATGGTGACGTGATAGGACGGAGCTCCTGTGCTGGGGCATGTATCAAATCTCCATGAACTTGGCATTGGCGACATTTTGTTACAAAGACATATGAGTCTTTTTCCATAGTAGGCCAGTAATAACCCAATCTCATAATATTTTTGGCTAAGGTAGGACCGCTAGAATGGGAACCACATATATCCTCATGCATCCCACACAAGGTTGTTTGTGCTTCAGTAGAATCAAGACATCTCAATAAGGTATTGTCTAAGGCACGTCGATATAGGGTGTCTCCGACGATGGTATATTTGGCTGACTTGCAGAGGAATGTTCTACATTGGTTATTTGATAGGCCAATGGGTATGACTTCGGCATGAAGGTAATCATAGATTTCTTTGTACCATGGGGAATTAGGACCAACAATGTCACACACCATTTCAGAATCTGGGATATCGTAGGCTGGGACCAAAAGCTATTCCACCAAGAACTCAAACTTAGGCATGTTGTTAGGAATGTCAAGAAGTGATGCAATAGTAGCCATAGCGTCTACTACCTTATTTAAAACATGAGGTATTTGATGAAACTTAATTGTGTCAAAGTACTCTTTAAAGATATCTGCCATGCGCTTGTACGGAGCAAGCTTCTCATCCTTAGTCTCATATTCATCATTTACCTGTCTGATTACCAGTTGAGAATCGCCATATACCTGTAGGTTCTTGATTTTCCACTTGACTGCCATGCACAAACCTGTCACTAAAGCTTCTTATTCCGCCATGTTGTTAGTGCATGGAAATGCAATCCTGAATGACTTAGGGATGGAATCACCCTGTAGTGTGATAAATAGTATACCTGCTCCTGAACCATGATTTTTATGGGAGCCATCAAAGTACAGTTTCCATGTTATGTTTGTGTCAAATGTGAATATGAACTCATCAGGAAAGTCTACAACTAATGGGTGATCTTCCTATAGGGGTGCGTCAGCTAACTGATCAGCAATGACCTGTCCTTTAATAGCTTTCCTTTCCACATACTGGATATCATACTCACTAAGTATCATAACCCACTTGGCCAGTCGTCCTATTAATGCTGCCTTACTGAGAAGATATTTCAGAGGATCTATTTTGGCAATCAACATTGTTTGATGGTTTAGCATGTAGTTCCTTAGTTTTTGGGTAGCAAATACTACTGCAAGACAAGCATGTTCAATGTTACTATAGTTAAGCTCGTAACCAACTAAAGTTCGGCTGATATAATAGACTGCCCTTTCATGACCTTCATCGTCATTCTATGCAAGCAATGCTCCGAGTGATGAATGGGTTGCTATAATATAAAGAATCAATGGTCTTCCTTCAATAGGTGGCATTAAGACGGGTGGTGTGAGTAAATATTCTTTAATCAGTTGAAAAGCTTCTCCACACTTAGTTGTCCATGCAAAGGGTACTCCTTTCTTAAGTAGATGTTGAAAAGGATGTGTCTTGTCTGCTAGCTGCACTATAAACCTTCTAATAGATTGAAATCTTCCCTGTAATGTCCTTAGTTGACTGAGATTGGCGGGTGGTGGCATGACCATGATTGCTTTCACCTTAGCAGGATCCACTTCAATGCCTCGTCTAGAAATGATATAACCTAACAGTTTCCCTGACTTGACTCCAAACACACATTTCTTTGGATTAAGTCTCACTTTATACTTTTCCAGCCTCTGAAATATCTTGTCTAAAACCTGTAAGTGTTCTGCCCTTGTCTTGGATTTTACAATAAGGTCATCGACATAATCCTCCATACAAGTGTGTACTAGATCATGAAAGATAGTAGTCATGGCACGTTGATAGGTTGCTCCTGCATTCTTGAGTCCGAAGGGCATAACATTCCAGTAATATGTTCCCCAAGGACAAGTAAAAGCTATCTTATGTTGATCTTCAGTTGCAATTCTGATCTGGTTATATCCTGAAAATCCATCCATAAGGGACAACATCTCATATCCTGCTGTCATATCAACTATCATGTTTATGTTAGGCAAAGGGAAGTCATCCTTAGGACAAGCCTTGTTGATATCTCTAAATTCAGTGCAGATGCGGATGCCCCCAGTTGGTTTAGTGACTGGTACAAGATTGGAAATCCACTTTGCATAGTCGATTGATCTTATAAAACCAACGTCTAAAAATTTCTTAAGTTCTACCTTGACTAATAAAGCAATCTGTGGATGCATTTTTCTCAACTTCTGTTTCACTGGTTTGGCACTTGGTTGTTAAGGAAAATGGTGTAGAACAAGTTCAGGATCCAACCCAGGCATGTCGGCATATGACCAAGCAAAATTTATCTGTCTTTGTGCAAAGAAGTCATGGAACTCAGGCTTCTCTTCTGTTGTCAATGACGCTGCAAAATAAACCAGTCAAGGATTCTCTTTTGTGCCTATGTTGACCTCTACGGTTTCTTCAACAAGCATGGGTGACTTTTCCTATGTAATGGGAAGAATGTTCAAACCTCCATCCTTGGGTGCCTCAGAGAGGTTTTCACCTTCGGATACGTCCTTTCTTTTTACTTTTTCATTGTCTAAAGGTGCCTTTTGGTTTTCACCTAGGGACTCATCTTTTTTATTTTGCTTATTGTTTTTCTCATTTTTGCGACTGGAGGGTTGAACAGATTCCCCAAAATATGCTTTGTTGTCCAAGTCAATGGTAAAACTAGCTTTATGATCCCTGTTAGGTATGCCTTCGCGTAATCGTAGGAACTCAGCAATTGCTTCGTTGTTCTCAAAAGTGTCTAAAACGGGTGTATCTTGTTGATCCCAATCAATGAGTTGGGGATAAACTAAGGGCATGTCATCGTCAGAGTTATCAAAGTCTAATGGGGTCAAGGTAAGGATTGAATTATTCATGTGGTTACAAAATTTTTGTACCAAGTCCCTTTTGCTCTTGGGTTTGGGTCTAGGTGGATGAATAGGTGGGCCTAATGCCAAGGTTTGACAATCAAAAACAGGTGGCTAAGGTTTCCATGAGGTAGGATCAAGTGATTCCCAATAGTAGTGTTTAAACCACTCCTCTTTTGTCATTTTCTTTGGTGGACAGGAATTTAAGGGGTTTGGTGAGGAACTTAACATCAAGTCAAGTTCTCCAAATAACTTGTCAAGGTCCATGGAAGAAGTAGAGGATAAGGAATCCCACTCATAATCATTAGAGTCAGGGGAGTTACAATGATTTTGGTCCACTGGTTCGTGAGATGTCTTAATATCGTCTGAAGCATGTACTTCCTCAAGTAAGGGTAATGGAGTACTAGGAATGCCAATCTGAATCGGTTGAAACCCTAGCCCTACTCCTTTTGGCCACTGAGAAACAAATATTGGTTCAATTCTGCCATCTTGGTTTATCCCTAAACCACTTTGTCCATCATATCCTTTGCTTTGCATGATTTTGAAACCCTTCCCATATAGTCTTGTAGGAATATGAGCAAGTAAAAGGGGTTCTTGATTATCTTCCTTATACAGCCAGGAAGTGACATCTTCTGTATCTACAGCCTCTTTGCTTAATTCACCCCATTTAGTGAAAGTTGTTGTGGGGGGAACATGTATAGTGATCATAGACTGTCCCCTACCTGTTGTAGGCAAACCATATGACTTAGGAGGAACCAAATGGCTAACACAATAAGAAGTCTTCATGTAATACTCTCCACAACCCTTGTCTTGGATCTCAACCCTAGGAGTAGTGGGAAGTGAGGGTGAAACAGATGTTCGAGTGAGTGTGGATGGGTCAACATAAGAAGATGGATTAGACGATGAGGCCTCTTGGTTGATTGGCACTTGGCGTTGAGGGATCTCCTTTAGATTGGTGCAATACTGGAAAGGATCGAGATCACCATCGATAGTTATTTGGTGCCATTGTAAGGGAATTTAAGACACTAATGATACGTGGAAGGGACTGCCTTCATGGCATGAATCCATGGTCTACCTAGCTGAGCAAGACCTGGAACTTTGTCTCCATCACGGCAGGACCGATTTTGATAGGAAGTGTTACCACCCCCTTTGATTTTCTTTCTTCATCATCATAAGCCTTAATGACAATACTCTTAGTGGTTCTACGCATGCTTCTGAAATACCTAATGCCTTAATTAGTTTTAAAGTGAATAGATTTAACCCTGCTCCTCCGTCTACCAAAACTTGTCTAACTTTGGTGTCATCAACAAGGACTTCTAGATGTAAAGGGTCATTGTGGTTCATCTTTTCTGTGGCATAGTCTTGTTCAGAGAACGTGGCATGGTGATTATTGGTCAAGTAGCCCACCATTTCCTGGAAATGATTGACATCAAGGTCATTAGGGACTGTGGTATTCTGTAAAGCCTTATCGAGGATAGATCGATGCTCGGGTGAAATATGCAACAATTCCAAGATTGAAATTTGGGCTGGGGTCTTCCCCAACTGGTCAAGTAGGTTATATTGTAACTTGGAAGGTTGTGATGTTTGCTGCGATGGAGGGCCTTGGATAACGAACTTAGTATGACGAGTATTGACCGCACATTCAGGATTAGCATTGATAGTAATGGTATTGATGTTTTCATCAGCGGCGCGAAGGCAATGAATGATTTTTCCACTATCATAATCATGTTTGATGCTCACATAATTGGCTGACATATTGGTCTTAGTACTCGAACTAGGGACAGTTCCTTTCCCATGGTCATGTAGTGGGTCTGAAAAGACTTGATGATCAGTGTTGGATGTCTTTTGTTTTTTCCCACTAACCTCAATAATTCTCTTATCAACAAGATCCTGTATGATATTCTTCAGTTGCCGACAGTTTTGTAGGTTATGTCACTTAGTCCTATGATAATCGCAAAAGGCATTGTCATCCCACCAAGCTGGTTTAAATTGTCTTGGATCGTATTGTCTTGGTTCCTGCAGCTGTATGAGGTTGTGTTGTACTAGTTGTTTGAACACCGACTCAATAGGTTCCCCTAAGGAAGTGAACTCACATTTCTGAAATCTCCTTGGTTGTGGACGTTGAGTATTTTGGACCACGTTGGGAGGTTGATTGACAACATTAAGCATGTTAGCAAAGTTATGAGGCCCTTGTAATGTGAGGAGGGGTCCTGCTTGTAGTGTTTTAACATCAACCACCCCATCACTTGTGACATTTTTATTGTGAGACCAAAATCTATTTCTATCCGTGGGGGTGTTTTGTACAATCAGGTTTCGATTGGATGTTGTCATCTTGAGTTCACCCTTTTCAATGAGATCCTTCTCTATTATCACCCTTTTTTCCACTAGTTCTGAAAAGGATATGCAAAAATGTACCCTTAAGTTACTCTTGAGTTTTGGATGAAGGTTTTCTTGAAACATTGTAACCTTTTGTTTTTCGGGTATCTCGACAGGACATCTACTAGCAATAGTTCTCCATCTCTGGAAGAAAGCAATGAATGTTTCACCTTCATCTTGTGTTGTGTGGCACAAGGTTGCTATATTTATCTCATGGTCAATGTGGAAGGAGAATTGCTCCACAAATTTCTCGACTAGTTCTCCCCATGATCTAATGCCAGAATCTAGACCCAAAAACCATTCTAGTGCAACTCCTACAAGACTTCGTGGAAATAGCCTCATAAGATATGTGGGGTCATAAGCGACATCTATGCATATGGTAGAAAATTCCCTGATATGTTCCACTAGATTGCGTTTGCCATTGTACTTAGGAAGATTCGGTATGACATATCCGTGAGGGAAAGGTGTCATGTATAATGATCTATCAAAAGGGAATGGGCATATGTCCTTTGGTGAAAATGATTTCTTATTTGACACTGACATGTTATCCATTTGCGTTTGTAATGCGTGCATTTGTGTTTGTAGGACGTCAACTTGGGTCAAAGATGTGCTAGGAGGATTATGCGGATCCATGTATGTGTTCTGAAATCGAAAGTCTCATGATGGGTTTTGATTGAATGTTGGCATCTGAGGTGGATTCGGATTCAGAATGTTGGTAAATGTATTATGGTCTAGAATTGGCATAAATTGGTGTTGACCCAGGTTCTGTGTAAATGGATTCTGAGTACCACTCTGTGAGAAGGGATTCTGATTCAAAATCGGTGTGAAATAGTTTTGGCCTAGAATATGTGTAGACGGATTCTGACTACCAACCTGTGCAAAGGGATTCTGATTCGAAACCGATGTAAATTGGTTTTGACTGCTAGTCTGGAAGAGTGGGTTTTGATTGCCATATTGGAAGGAGGGAATGCCCCTTGTTTGTGTAATCCTTGGTATAGTACTAGTGATTTGGGCACTAGGTATGGTCATCGACTGTGGTAAGGTACCCATGATGCTAGCAGTAGGTACAGTCGTTGATTGTGCACTCGTGACACCGACATAAGATGTATGGGCTGATGTTTTAGGTCTTTTACTCCCACTAAGAGGACCAGACGGAGTGGATGATGATGCCCCTACAGTGAAATTAAATCCAGATGTTGTGCCAGATGTATCAAATGGGGATGTATGGACTGTTGTACTTTGTGTAGATGTGCTAGATGGCATAGTTGTGCTTAGCTGAGGTATAGTAGTACTAGCAGTCATGGTGTTTGTCCCTTGTGTAGGTTGAGTTTGTAAGGTGCTAATGTCAAATATTGGAGGTAAGATAGTGCCTTCAACTAGCAATTTGGCTAAATATTATTGTCGATCATTTGCTAGGTACTCATCTACAAAAGAGGCAAATTCAAGGTCTTGTGCGACAGCCTCTATGTCTTCTACTGCAATATGTCCTTGAGTGTTTCTAGTTGTGAATTTGTCTAATAGAGTCTTATGAGGTCTGGAAGAAAATGGATTGATGAACTCGCTTGGGTTCGACATGTTTTCTCTCTCTCTCTTCTCTTAGACCTAGTTTCAACCATGTAAGACAAGCTCAATATGCAGGATATGCAAGACTATATCTACAATTTGTATAACTCTAGTCTATGTTTTTGGGATTTTCGTATGCAAATAAGGAATGTCCTAGGATGACACTAGTCTAGACTCTAAAGGTGCAAAAGTCTAAGTAAGACCCTAAAGTGATCAGTTCAATAAACCCAAGGTGAAGGGACCAACTACCTAAAGTCAAACCAAGGTGTCAATTTAGTTAAGCCAAGGAACCAATATAGGATGAGGATCAAAGACAAGTTGAGTTTCCTAACTAGACTGATGAGCTAGGAAGACTCTCTGTAGGAAAAAGTATAAGATGATAGGATTGGGTTCAATGACAAGTTTTGTTGACACTATGACTTTTCTAGAGTATAGGTGGTGGACTACTCCTAAAGTTTGTAAAAGTGACCTTTCTAGAAGTCTAATGCAAAGTGATACGTACCCTAAGATGAAACTAAACTCTAACTGAAGACAACTATGGTAATGATTGAATGAACCTAAAGGACGCAAAATTGAGCAAATCGTTTCAGGTTTCTGTTTCAAAGACTGTTTGTGTGAAGACAACTGAAACTGGTGCAGACATGATGACTGGACAGTGACTGTGAATTTTGGTTTTTCTGGTAATCAGATAGATGCGGTTCAATTTTAATAGTTGCGGTCTAATCTGACAGATGTGACTTAGAATTACCAGATGCGACTCCTACTGACAGATGCGACTCATAATATAACACATGCAATTTTTCTAAAGCAGATGTGAGCCAAAATGACAAATGCGACTCAGAATATAACACATGCAGTTTTTCTAAAGCAGATACGAGCCAATCTGACATATGCGACTCAGAAATTACAGATGCGACTCAAAACCTAATAGATGCGACTCTAAAAATTAGATGCGTGTTTCTAGTGAACAGTTGCGACTCTCTGTGAATTTTCAATGACATGAAATTTAAACTGACTCCATTTTCTGTGATCAAATTCTGACAATCAAAGACAATCGTAAGACAGTGTTTTTAGTTTCAATTTTGGACTCAAAGAACGTTTAAAGTGACAACAGACAAGCACATCCTAATAGGCCAAATGCCTAGGGTTTGTATACTTGGTATAGCCCACCTATTATACCCCGGATTGGTGATGAACACCTTTCCTTCTCGAGAGCGGATAGCTTAGGAATTTGGTGGCATTGGCTCCCCTCCACGGCTCATTAATGTCTTTTGAGCACACCAATTCTGAATTCTTTGGGCAATGACCTCCCAATAACTGCTATCTCTACTCAAGGAGATCAGTAGTGAGTATCTTCAGGCATGATACTGTACCCTGCACTAATACCAAGCAACGGCCACAAATAGGTTGGTCTCTAAAACAAAAGGTGTTTAATTCGGATATTCCGTTTGTGGGGTGTGATCCATACGACGCGAGTCCCCTTTCGGATCCATCTCGTCTGAACCCCACTCGTGATTCTTGGGGTTTCCCCAAGAACCCACTTTTGTATACCGGCTGGAAGTCCCTCGGGTTCAGGGTGCTACCGGTCTGAGTCGTCCTGGGGTGAGTACTTTTTCCCACCAGAACAGGCCCAAGTTCTAGAGTTGGTAACCATTTCTCTTACACCCAGGATTGCACCGATGCGCAAGGGGAGAGGATACTTCGATGTACCAAGTCATAAGGGTGACCAAACTTGTGCTTTCGCACCAAACACAGTAGACACTCATTAATTTTAAACCAAATGAAAGATTTGCTATGCTACCAAACAATCGGTTTTAAATTTAACTAGGGTCTTCAGCAAACGTCCTGCAAAAAAACTAATTAGTAATTTTCAATATTGTCTTCGTCAATCATCTTGAAAAAAGCTTGTTAACTCTGAAAAGGCCACACGCTGAAAATAAGATATCAGTAACATGAAAATCAAATGAATATTTCAGATTGCGGGAAACAAAAATAAAATTTTACCAGTCAATTGAGTCGTTTCGTTACCAGTCAGATGCGTCATTTATTTTTCAGTTGCGGCTCGGAAAGTCAGTTGCGGTTTAGAAACTTCAATTGTGTCATTTTTCTGGCAGATGCAGTTCAGAAAGTCAATTGCGGTGCAAAAAACTTCACATGCTTCGTTCAGTACGAAAAACCTACAAAAACGAAAATAAAAAATATCTACGGATCCGCGAAGATGGTGTCTTCACGTCGGGTTCACCAAAATGTAACGTTGAAAATGAAATGCTTTGCACAATAGACAACAAGGAAGATCGTTAGAAGCACGCGTTTATACAATACTAAAATATAAAATGCAAATTCATTCGTTAAGCAACAAAGAACATGGGAAAGTAAAAACGTAATTAAAACTAGAACAATCTCACCAATTCCAAACGTATTTCCATAATTCATCTTGATTTCCCTTCTCCATTTTGCTTGTGTAGTATAATTGCCCTCAGATTTGTAGTAATTTGTGCAAGTATAGCCTAAGATAGTGATTAGCAAAATATCGAAGATTCAAGATTGAAAGATGAACGGATGGTTGAGATTGACTGATTAGTCATGCATTCTGTTAACTGACAGTGATGGCATGAGTGATTCGAATTAGAAATAGAATTAAAGATTAAATAAATGATTTAATCTTCAGTTCGGCATTCGAAAACATAAGAAATATCTTTGCATGACAAAGATGAAGATTGATTATAACGACTCTCTGTTCGAACGCACGCACAACATTTAATTAATTAAATAAGAATATTTAATTAATATGCATGTGCATAAATGAGTTAGAACTGGACGATTTGAATGGTTTGACGAAGAGATTACTTGAAGACGCCACTCAGACATTAAATCAATAGTTGACTGAACGATTAAATTAGATGTCGAGTCGAGTAAAAGTGAATACTTAGATAACTCACATAATTATCTAAAATATAGAAGAATGTGTTAAAATAGAATTAATGAATTAAATAATTCATTTAATTCAAAACTCAATAGAAGGATAATTAAATAAATAATATTTATTTAATTAAATGATGAAGGGATTTTAAATGAATAATTAAATAAATAAAAGAATTTATTTAATTATAGTTGAAATATGATAAAGAATAAATTAAATAAGAATTTATTTAATTTGACCAGCAGAATAAGGTTAATTAGCAATATAAATTAAATAAAAAGCGTTTATTTAATTAATCAAGTAGAATAAAGAAAAGTGAATTAATTAAATAATTAAGATTATTTAATTGATAGAAGAAATAAAAGAAAATGAACTAATTAAATAATTTAGATTATTTAATTAATAGAAAAATTAATGTTAAGATGAATAATTAAATAATTGACATTATTTAATTAATGACCATGAAGAATACGAATTATGATGAATGTGGAAGTCACGGGCCTAAACCAGATTTCGGTGTCTACAGAAATAATGATGTTTACTGTGATTTGCATGTTTGGTGACAACCAGAAAGTAAGAATGGACAATTTGATGATATTTTTCCTTGGGAAGAGAATTGAATTGAGGAGTGTATTAGTGAATGTTGAAGTATTGGTTGGTTTAGTGCCTTTGATTAGGTTTTTGTGTTAAGTTAAGCCATTTTGATGATGAACATGATGCATTTGAATCTAATAAAGTTGTGGATTACTTATTTTGAGGAATTGATGAATGGTAGCCTAATGAATGGCCAAATAATTTGATGATTTTTTTTGAGATGATGAATGAGTTTTGGTGGATTTCCTAATTGATCTTCTTAGTTTGAGTTTGGGTCTAATGTATCCTAGATGATTGATGTTTTTGGTAGATTCTCTTGCATCAATATACTATATGATGGTGGTTACTGACCCTTGTAGATCATTAATAGTCTACTTGTAGGTGGCTGGGCCTAGGTTGATTGTGGCTATTTGGTATTCCAACCCTTACATGGTCCCTATACCTCGACTAGCTACCGAGGTGGCAACCTACAATGTCCTGGATTGAGAAGCATCCGCTGTGATGTGAGAGCATATCTTGGGCTTCTTCTCTTTTTGAGTCCTCATTTGAGCTCAGGCTAAGATTGCCTCTAGCCTTACCTTAGGGTCTGCGACCACAAGAGATTTCTTCTTCAACTATTGCTCCAACCAGTCAGGAATCTTAGTTTGAACCTTGGGTGATTCATGATCACCTTCCTCTCCCTTGTCACTTTGAGGCTCATCTTCTTTGTTACCTGAAGCCTCTTCATCACTCTTTTCCCCTTCATCTGATCCTTCTATTTGTATAGCCTTCCCTTTTTCTAGCTCAAAAAAAGATACATTCTCTTTATGATGCCTTCTTCTTGGGGTGTTTTCTCTTCTTCATGTTCAATCTCAACATGGTGCTTAGGCTCAAAGTTATTTTTTGGTGCCTTCTCTTCTTCTTCATCTTGCATCAAGCCCTTTTCTTGGCCAATTAGTGGAGGCTCATCCAATATCTCCATATCCGAGTCAATATTTATTTTCTCTATAGAGGTGAGGTGGACAAAGATGTCCATAGCAGGTGGAGATGAGATGGGAATAGCCCAAGGAGTGGAAGATGGGGGAGTGGCAACAGTGGTAGCAGTAGTAGGAGTGGATGCGGCAAGTGGTGAGCATGGATGCTCAGTCTCTTCTTCTTCTTCCTAGCGTTCCTCTTCCTAAATGGTGGGAATTTCAAGTACAAACATCCCTATTCTCTTCACTCTTTTAGATGACCATCCTTCAGTCACCTTTCTGAATTACACCTTATGCTTGGGCTTATGCTCGGGTGCATCTTTCCTCTTTTTAGATCTTGTGGCTGGTGGGGAATTAGGAGCTTCTTCTGATGAGCCGATGGTTGCGCCATTGTCAGTTTCACTTTTGAGCTCATCCTTGAGCTCACCATATGTTAGCTCTGCACCCTACTCTTTAAGTTGGGAAATTTGTGTGTCCACCAATTTCCTTGTTCTATTTTAAAAAGGCTAGGTTAATACGTTGAGGTCGATGACCTCTTCTTCACTCTAATCTATAACTAGCAAGGGCACATCAGCTAGGGCATGGTACCTGTCATCTATGACATTATCATCCTCAACACTTTGATCTAGCATTGGGAACAGGTTGACCGACTTGACAAACTGACAATCATCCTCATATATTGCCTCATCTGCACCTCTTTTTCATCACCACGGTTGGCCTAGAAGTCCTCAACATGAGGTCCGTGGGCATATTTCCTTCCAACCCATTTCTTTAGTTTTCCATAAGGGTCCAGCCTTCCTCATTCTATGTGGAGATCCAAGTTATACTCCACCAACTCTTTCTCTGAGTACTCTATGCATTGGGCAGTGAGACGGGATTACATTCCCTCCTAAAGGTTAGGGGATATGGAATCCCCACTCAATGTTTATTGCTCAATAAGGTGTAGGCAGTTTGCAACTGCTGAGAAAATTCTAGCAAGATGATGTGATCATTGGTGTAGCGCTGTAGTCGGTAGGGTTTCCTTGAGAACCCTTTGGCCGTGTTGTATTTGAACTTTGGAAACTTTATAAATAGATAACCAAATCACTTGATGAAGTCCTTCATGCTGTGTGATAACCTTCTCTCAAAATCTCCTCCCAAGAGTCAAATTATGTTCACAATGAAGGAATCATTCATGCTTATGTATTCTTTCTTAAAGTTTCTATATTGTAGCTAAAGATAGAAGTCATAAAATTTGATCTCTCCTCTCTTTGTCCCCAGAGGGCCTACATAGAATACTCCTTTGTATGGGAACTTCTCTGCCAGGAGCTAACCAAATATGAAGTCATGTAAAATTGAGAAGTTTTCTTCACTGCCATTAGTTGGTTGTGAAGGTTGTCATTGATCATTTTAGCCCAATGGAACTTGTGCTCTCCTCAGATGATCTCTTCAACGAAATAGAACATCCACTCCTGAAAGAATGCATCCAAGGGGGCCCTATTTCCACATGTTTTTAGCAAATCCCTTCTTTGTTTCCTCCATTTTATCAAATGTGGGGATGTTGAATGTTCGACCAATAGATTTAGCAGACAATTCTGCCAATACCCTTCCATCCTTATTAATGATCTTCCTATTGCAATGATAACATTCCCAACAGGTCATGACCAGCTCTGAGGCAATTAATGCAGGAGGAAAACTAGCTACCTTGGAGAGGCCACTTTTCTTTCAATCTTTCATGCATTTTTTGCGGTAGGGTTAAC
The DNA here is from genome assembly GCA_007258455.2 of Sequoia sempervirens. Classification (NCBI taxonomy): domain Eukaryota; kingdom Viridiplantae; phylum Streptophyta; class Pinopsida; order Cupressales; family Cupressaceae; genus Sequoia; species Sequoia sempervirens. The sequence continues at coordinate 103,968,473 of VDFB02252616.1, read as the reverse complement.
CATCACCCTTTGCTTGAACTCATCAATATTCACGTGTCCTATGTTTGTATCGAACATTGTGTCCTAGGTAGAGGAGAACTTGGAGGTACACTCCACCCATGGAACTAATACTTCATTTTTTCTTTTTCTTCCTTTCCTCTTGGCATGCAAGCAGGTTTTTTTCCTTTGTCAGATTTCTCAATGGGCCTCCTTGATGGACCCATGACACTTTCCATAAATCCTGCACATACAAAGTGCAGTAAGTGTTTAAGATATTAAGCAAGAAAACATCAATTAAATCTTCCAAATTGAGTGTTAGATCCATTAATGCATCATCAAAAGATCATAAAATTCATCACCACACATATTTTGGAGCTCATTCAGGTTATTTAGGAAAATGTGGGTTCAGGGATACAGGTTTCTATTGGGTGGAAACCATCAGGAGCAATGTGGAGCAAGATGGTGTTGAGGTCATGGAATCTTGTAGATGACCGTTTGCAGTGAGGTGTTCACATGGTTGTTTGGAAGGAAAATATCTAATGTAACGATTAGGCACATGTGCAATTGGATAAATAGTTATTTACTATCATTAGATTAGGCCTTGATGCACAACGAAGGGAAAACCACCTTTAGGGACCTGTGATGCGAGAGGGCGAGAGCACTTGGATGTTAGATAGCAGTAGTGAGTTAACGGTGACCTGTATGCGGAGGGATGCATAGGTTTTCCCACAAAGAAATTTAAACTTAGTGCTATGTCCAAAGAATTGAAGATGGAGGAGGTGATGAAGGCCATGGAGTCCACACCACAGAGTGGTGTGAGGGATTGGCCATAAGATAATGGCACTTGGCCAATAGAATCTTGATGAAATTCACCCACATGAATTAGCTCGCATGGGCACTTAGACTTAGCATAATTTTCTAAGTATTAAGCTCAAAAGCTTTATGGTGGCAATAGAGGCAGAGTGTTCAATACAAAAAATTGCTAGGGTTTGGTTGCTAGTCAATGACAACAGTATAGAGGCAGCCTATAGGTGGAATCTCGCATGGCTATTCTTGCAAAGGGCGAGGACTTAGTCGGTTTCTTAATATTTTCAAATGTCAACAAGGATGATGGGGGAGATGATGTAGGCTGCAATGGATTCCTCACGATGCGACGAATGGCGATGATGGAATGAGATTCTGAACAAAGGTGAATGCTCAATTTTGTAATATTTCAACCGATGCTGAGGATCTTTTGAATGTTCGAGGCAAATTACAAGTGTGGAGCCGAGGTTACAGAGGTTTGATGAGATTGTTGGGGTGAACTAGGGTTTCACTTTCAAAGATAATGCAAAGAAAATCTAGCTTGAATCCTCTGCAGGATCTCATGTGGGTGGGGGCTCAGTCTCTTCCTTCAAAATTTTGAATTACAAGGGTGAAAATGACAGGTCTAGCACCTCCTACTATATGAATTTTGGCATTAATGGTGTGCATTTAATATCCAATACAACAACAAGTTGAGTTGGTGGGTTTGTGGAAAACTGAGTCAGGTCGGACGTCGGTCAAGATATGAGTAGCGAAGGTGAATGTAGGGTCCATTATGTGGTAAGATGCTCGAGATTGGCCACTAGCTAGCAACATAGTGATAACAATGATCCACAAGAGGAGACTTGCAAATACGGGTCTGTGAGGCCAGAAGGATGCGGTGGTAAAAGACCAAGGGAAAATCACAGGTCTAAACTCGCGAAGGAAAATGTCTCAATAGATTTTGGGTAAGTCAATTTGTTCAACTAGAATGTGATGACTTTATTGCTTGTGACCAATGTAAGCTCAAAAAATAGGGGCATGCAAAATGAGGCAATGGTGGAAATGACCTGACGAAGTTGAAAGGGAAAGAGGGGGTCCCCGGTCCAAATGGAGCATGTGTGCTATGGGCACAACAAATGGAGAATCCACTGGGAGAATGCTCTTGAGCGTTCTAAGGGTAAGGATTCATCTGGAACCTATAATTTTTGTTTTCATAGACCAAAATTTGGTTTCCTCAAACAAACTAAATACATGAAAAGAATAGAATCCTTGGTTGAATCAAATGAAAAAAATATCTCAAAAGTGTGTGCAGTGATTTTATCCCACTCCCTCATGGACCATACAGGATAGCCATCAATTAGCCGAGGCAAGCTACATAAGTTTTTTAATCTAAAAAGTAACTAACATTGCTCTACTGGAAGTCAAGCATCCATAGCCTCGATGGAGTTGTTGCTATGACCCCACGAACATTATTCTATTGTGAGTCAGGCATCCATAGCCCCGATAGAGTTGCTTGCACACCCACATAGTTGCTTGTTTTCAACATTTTCTTTCTCTTTTCTTTTCTTTTAATATTTTTGTTTTGGATACTCTTTTGCTCGACTACATGAGCACTTAAGCTCATAGTGGGTTTGGAAACCACAATGGTCACTAGAGAAGACTTATGATTTTTTACTTGCCTAAGCCCCATAAAAAACTATTGTATATCCCATTGAGATTATTTAAGATATATTTCATGTGTAGTCTGAGATAAGCATGAGGGGATTCAAAAAAGGGTTCTTTTCTAAATCAAGTTAGAGTTCAAGTAAGAAAACCCACCTCGCAGAGGCAAATAGAAATTCATGATAACGGATGAAGACTTATCCAAGGAGAAAATGAGAGTGGGTAGCGAAGTGGACCCTCTAAAAAGTCAAACACATTCATCGCATCAAGATCCGAAAGCACCCTTAGCAAGATAAAAATTGGGAAAGTGAACAAAAGTGAAGCAAAATAACCTACTCTAACTATATACAACTATATACAAAGGATGGGCTTCAAAAACTCAAGCAAGGAAACAATTCTTGATGTGTTGCCCATTGATAGGCAATGGGACATCCTCCCCAGTTAAATTTTTGAGGCGAAAGGAATTATCTCCTAGAATCTTAGCAATTTGAAAGGGGCCAAATTAGAGCTTATCAAATTTGTCATGTCCCTCTTTTTTCTCATGGGAATTGTCCCAACGGAGAACTAAATCAAAAATCCTAAAGTCCTTAACCTTGGCTCAATGAATGAACGATCTCTTAACGATTCCCTAGTGTTTGGAGAGATTTTCTATTGCTTGGGCACAAACTTCCTCTAAATGGAGCAATTTAGCTAGGTGGGCTTCTTGGCGTTCTCCCTCCTCATAGTATGTGTTAATGAATTAGAGTGTAGGGATGTTGAGTTGGATTGGGAAAACATGCTCTAGGCCATGAACAAGGCACAATGGAGAATTCCATAAGGCAACTTTATGATGGGTGTGATCTGCGCATAGAGAAAAACACAACTGGGTGTGCTAGTCTTTTGGATTCTTGTCAAGTAGTTTTCGTATGACAGTTAACAGGTTTTTGTTAGTGGATTCAGCTAGGCCATTCCCCTAGGGAGGATAATTTGATGAGAACTTAAGCACAATCCCATAATTGAAGGCCCAACTAGCAAACTTAAGGGATGCAAATGCGGGTCCATTGTCACAAACCAGAGCAAAAGGACAACCAATGCAATTTAAAATGAAACTTTCCAAAAAATTAGTAACTACTTCAGTTGTACATTGCTTACATGCTATTGCTTTCATCCATCTAGTGCAATAATCAGTTGCAGTCAGAATATACCTATCGCTTGTAGAGGATGGTGGGTTTATTGGACCGATGAAGTCAAGTCCCCATTGAGCCAAAGGCCTTACCTCCACAACTGGTTGGAGTGGGACATCCTTTCTTTCCCTAGTGGAAGTAGTCTGACAAACGTGACAGAATCTAATGTGGTTATGTGCATCATTAAATAGCATGGGTTAATAATACCTCGCTCGTAGAATCTAGTGGGCTATTGAGGCTCCGGACCCATGACTAGTCTTGAACTTGTCATGAAACTCCTTTTTTACCCAGGTGACTTCTTCTTTTCCCAAGCACCTGACATATATTCCTTCATGATTTTTCTTGTATAATAATGATCCTTGCAACTTGTAGCTACTACTCTTCAATCTCAATGAATGTTTTTGTACCCCTACAACCATGATGAGCATGTATTGTTTATCAAGTAGTAGATAATTTCATCGTACCACTCACCTGGGGAAACATCATCCAACTGGTATTGGTGTACTATAAGCTTGGGTCCCATTTCTGCTATTGTGCGAGTGAGGGCTTGCCCATAGACCAACTTCATGGGTTGAATCTCCATGTCATATTCTTGTAGTAATGTGACCCATTTTTTCTCTTCTTTCGCCTAGTTCATTTTGTATTAACAAGATTTTAACGAATGGATCTGGAAGAATTGCAAACACCTTGTTCCTTAAGATGTAATGTCTAAATTTTTTAACTCCTTGAACCAAAGCATAGACCTTCTTTTCTACATTATGGTAATGCAATTCCGCATCCTTCAGTGGAGCACTCATAAATGCAATGGTGTTCTTGTTTCCTTCATCATCCTTCCATGTTAACATGTTGGTGCACGAGTGATCATAAGCAAAATAATAGATATAGAATGGCTTCAGATTGTCTGGGCTAACCAACACTAGGGCATCTACAATAGCCTTCTTAATTTCTTCAAAAGCTTGTTTTGCTTCTGATGTCCATTCTATCTTAGCATCCTGCTTGAGCATGACATTTAGTGGCTTGACTATTTCTACAAATCCTGTAATGAACTTCTCGAAAAGTTAATCTTTTCGAAGAAAGACTTCATCTCCTTCTTGTTGCCCAGGGGTTGGATTTTCAATATTTCCTAGATGCGCTTTGGATCAATGGAGATCCCCTTTTCTAAGATTACATGTCCTAATAGCTTGCCCTCAGTCACCTCAAAAATGCATTTCTTTGGATTGAGGGAAATGCCAAACTCCCTACACTTTTGGAATACTTTGCACAAATAAAAAACATGATCTCTTTTCTTGGAAAACACTGTCAGATTGTCCATGTATATGATGATTCATTTTCCAATGATATCTTTGAAGGCTATATCCATAACACGCTGAAATGTCACACTTGCATTGATCAATCCGAATGACATTCTTCAGTATGCAAACATTTCACACTTTGTGGTGAATGTCATTTTATGCCTATCTTCATACTATAGTATGACCTGGTTATATCTGGAGTAGCCGCTGAGAAATGACATCATCCGTGAGCCATTCACGATTTGCAACACCTCATCCAATGAAGGCACCAGATAGTTTTCCTTTTCAAAAAGCTCTGTTTAGGTTCCAAAAATCCACACATAGTCTAATTTCACCGTTTTTCTTTCTAACCAAAACCAAAATTTCCACCCATGTTGAATGGTAATCTAGAAAGATGATCTAGGTAGAAAGCAGTTTCTGCACCTCTTTGAAGATAATAGGCTTTAGTAACACATTGATTGGGGACCAACACTACTGGAAAGGGCACACATCTGGCTTAAGGGGAATGGTATGAGTGATAATTGACGTATCATATGTTTTCAATTTTTTGTATACCCAAGCAATCACATCATGATACATGTGCAAGGAATTAATGATCCCTTTTCTTTCCTTTGGTGTGCAAAATTTTCCAATGAAAACTATGTGTGAAATGTCAGCAAAAAATAATTTAAAAACGTTCCATTGTTCTCTATTCTCAAGGATTTATTAAACCATATTGGTTCTCAGATTTTGTATATGCACTATGGCTATTAAAATGGCAACTTGAGAAACAAGATGCTATTCAAAATGCAAGCCAATTTATGTGATAAGAAGTTAAAATGATTTTGCATATGCTCAAATGATTAGTGGTATGATAATCTAAAATGCAACTATAAATAAAAACATGATTTAAAATGCAACTATAAAGCAAAACATGATTCTACAATGCTAACTATAAAGCTAAACATGATTCTATATGCAACTACAAAGCAAAACATGATTCTAATTATAGACTCCAAATGCCCCAATGCTCCAAAGTTATTCCTGCATGATAACTCTACTCGAATGTGGGATGCAAAATACTATGGAAAAGGGTTGTATTTATAGGCTTTTCCAAGCATCTAATGATGTGGCAACGATCAACGGTCCGAATTTAAACAAGAGGGATGAATGGTGGAGATGGAGAGAATCAAGAAGAATGTTCCCTTGACCAAAGACAACATGCCAAATGGATGAAGGAATCCCTTGAAATAAGACAAAATTCCAAATGAATAGAGGAATATAGTGTGTGAGAAAAATATTGTGTTTGAAACTTTGTTGAAAATGGATAGAGGAATATAGTGTGTGAGAAAAAGACTATGTGTTTGAAACTTTGTTGATGTGTTTGAGGAACAAGCCATGTGTTTGAAAATTTGTTGAAGATAATTCTAATTTAAAATTAGAATTATTTAATTTCATGTGACCTTGGTGAGGTGGCATGAAAAGTTGTAGACATGTGCTTGAATTCCAAATTTGGGATTAGTGAGAATTAATTAAAATAAAACAAACTCTAGAAATTTGTTTATTTAATTAAATTAGAGGAATGCTATTTTTAGATTTGAAGAATTAAAATATATGAACTATATATATAAATTGAGAATTTATTTATACATAGATGAAATATTAATTAAATAACTAGTATTTAATTAATTAAATGTCTTGAGCGATTTTAGGTGTATATATTTTTCCCCTCTTTGAAATAATTTTTTACACGTTTCTTCAAAGAAAAATTTGCTACTGATGCCGATAATTTTTTTGGTGCATCGGGTTTTCCAACGCATAGAAAGAATATTCTAGCATATTTGGGAAGTTTTCGACCAGATTGATGATTTTTCGTGATTAGAATCCTTGATTTCGATGATGTTTTATCACATCAGCCTGTGATTTGTTGGTGATTGAAGATGATATATTAGATGTCCATTGATCTCATGATAGGTGAGATGCAATGATAGGATGATGATAATTGACCTCATGATAAGAGAGGATCAACTATAGGTTGATTGATTAAATGACCTCATGATAAGCAAGGTGCATTGATTGATTGATAAACCTCATGATAAGCGAGGTTAAATTGATTGATGAACATCATGATAGGTGAAGTGCATTGATTGATTGATTAACCAAAGGTGAGGTTGAATTGATTGATGAACCTCATGATAGGCAAGGTGCATTGATTGATTGATTAACCTCATGATAGGCGAGGTTGAGTTGATTGATGAACCTCATAATAGGTGAGGTTGAATTTATTGATGAACCTCATGATAGGTGAGGTTGAATGATAGATTGACGCTCACAAGATTTGATCAAAGTCTCACCATAGCTGATTAGATTGATAGGAGGATTGATTTTAATTTGATTGATTATATGATTTGAAGTCAATTTGATTGATTAGTTGATTTGATGTCAATTTGATTGATTGGTTGATTTGTGATATTTTGTGATGATAGGATCCATTGATGAGCTTATAGATTAGAGAGTGCTTCCCAATGACATGGGAGTTGATTCAACACCTGACACCGCCTGAGAATCTCATTATTACATGATGTGGATTTTCCTCTCATTGATATGCCCCAGATTAGGGTTAAGAGTGGTTTACTAATAGCTTTAGTAGAGAGGTGGCATAGTGAGCATAACACCTTCCATTTTCCCATTGGTGAGATCACAGTTACTCCTAAGGATGTATACCGGATTCTGCGGATACTCGTGGTTGGGGAGATTGTACTATATGATTCTCGGGAGCAGGGCAAGACTGATACACTATGTAGGGTGTTTGAGGATGATACCATATGTGGCTATTAGATTCCTTGGAGGGACATGGTTGATTCATATGCCACATTTCCTTCCATGTTAGCTAGATTTATTGGAGGGTTCCTTTGTCCTGATCGCATGTCAAAGGGATTGTCAGTTGGATGGGGGTAGATCCTAGAGAGCATGATTTCTCATGGCACTCGATATGCATGGGGTTGCTATATGCTTTTGCGCTTGTATCATGGTTTGCATTAGGTTGTTTGTTTTGGAGGGGCGAGTTTATCAACAGGAGTTACATTGCTTCAGGTTTGGGCCTAGGCGTACATAGCAGTTCCACAACTAGTGGAAGATAGACAACGACCAACCATGAGGCCATATGTACAAATTTATGTCAGTTGATTTGCTTAGACTATGCTAGGAAAACTTGAGTACTAGAGGAGGACCCTAGATGATCTTGAGTTTGTAGTATGGAGGCCCTATCTAGATTGTGAGTAGTGGCCTGAGGATGACATGGGGATGCCATTTCTGTGTCAGTCGATTTATTTGATTGGCCGAACCTATTTTATCATTGAGATATTTTTACTATTGTGGGTACTCAGATAGTATGGCAAAGTGCAGGGGATGCCCTAGGGAGTGGCCCACTATGCACGGCGACGACAAGATGCTACAGATTAGGGACTGGTTTTGTTGTATGATGCAATAGTTCAACATTTCTAGGGTTTACAGGTCATCCCTTGGGATGTTTGTCTAGATATTATTGATCCTCCAATATTAGAGGAGTATGTTCAATACATGTTCATGCATCCATTCCCATATATTACCATTTTGGACAAGTCAACGCCATTGCTAGAGGAGAAGGGGGAAGTAGGTCATAGGTGGAGATGATAGAGAGAGGAGGTGAAGGAGGAGGAGGAATCAAAGGAGGAGGATAGTAGTGATGACTGTGATGGTGATGACAGTGATGAGGGAGGAGATGAGGGTGGAGGAGGACCAGAGCTAGATGTTGGAGAGATGAGAGTGCCTCACAAGAGGTGATCATTAGTTGACCCCTTTCAGCAGCGCGTGGAGATTAGACTGTCATCGCAACAACAACATACATAGATAGTTGCTTTATAGGTATAGGTTCAGACGTTGCAGGGTCAGCTAGAGCAGGTGTAGGTTTTACTAGTGCATTCCTAGGGGTAGATCATTGTGTTGACAATAGAGCAGGATGTAGCTAGGCAACAGGTACTAAAGGTGTAGGCCTTGCTTACCTAGGTTTAGGCCTAGGGACAGGCACAAGGATAGATGCAGTGGTAGATTGACACACTGACTACAGAGAGGGATGCCCTAAGATGGCGAGTGGAGAAAATTGAGGGCCTTACTAAGAGACTATAGTAGGTTGCAATGGTTGTCGGGTGATTGGAATATTTCAAAGAGGTACACTATACTGCTCAGGAGGTCGAGTTCTACAAAGTTCAATATCATGATGCAGTTCCTCTTGAGTGGCAGGAGAGTTTTACACAGTCTTGGTCAGGAAGGTCCCAATCTTACACTATTACCATGGGTGTTACGTGGCTACTTCCTTGAGATAAGAGAGATCCTGGTGCAGGTCCATCAAGTGGAGGAGGTACTAGTTCATCTAGTGGGGGAGGCCTTGGTCACGTGATGCCAACACCATCTTGGGGGAGCACGACATAGCTCCAATTTTTGATTTGTTTATGTATTTTGGCCATGTATACACTTCTTTATTCAGTTGATACATTGATGTTGCACCTCTTTGATTTCAAGCATTATGATACACTGCCATTTTGATATTGATGTATCTCTTTATACCTTTGGATATCCTTGTATACTTTGACATTACGATTTTGAGGTTATATGATATGCAGTGATGATTATGATCTATGTGTCTATATGATTTTGTGATGGATGCCTATGATGGATGCATTTAATTTCTATTAGTGATGCTATGTGATGTTTTATATGATAATATGATATGTTATGGATGCCAATGATGATGCAATTGACATGTTATGAATCTACGATACTTTATGAATGATGTTGATATGATGTATGTGATGGATTCTATTATATTGATGAAATGTGATGCATTTTATGTTTTGAACCTTTCTAATGCAAATAGATGATGCAATGAATGGATGAATGTATGATAATGTGATGGTACCTAGTTCTTATGTGTTTGTGATGTTTATATGATGATGCTTATGTGATGATGATTATGGGATGTATGTAATGATGATATGATAATGTATGCAATGATGATTATGTTACGTATGCAATGATGATTATGTTATTTATGTAATGATGATATGATTAATTATTCTATATGCTTTATGGATTTATGCCTATGCTATGTGAGATGGATTTCAGTTATGTAAATGATGTGTGGTTATATGTGATGCTTATACTGATTATGTATGGATGTAATGATGATGGGATGACATATGAATGATGTTTTGTAAGATGAATTATGATTATGTGATGCAAATGATTATTCTTAACTAAGTTTGCAAGACTTTAAAACCTCTAGGGTCTTAAGCTTAAATGAGTGAATCTATCCAACTTCCAAGAGTTGTGGGAATGTTTCTAGTAGTTGATTATTTGTTAAGTTAAGCTTCACAAAACTTGATACATTTCCCAACTTTCTTGGAAATTTGAAGAGACTCACTCATTTAAGCTTAGTGGACCATTTTCTTAATGCAATTATATAAAATTATTTTGATTATGTAAATGAGATGCAATGCATGTCTTTTTATGTTATCCGATGAAAATATTATGATGTTATGCATAGATGGATGAATGATGTGATAATATTTTCTAATGTATGCAAATGATGATGCAATTGATGTGTTTTCTATATGAGAATGATGTGTTTTTGGTAATGTCAAGTTTTATCAATCCATTAGTGTCAGAGATAACATCATTGTGAAATTGTTGCAGCTTTGGAAACCTTATAGATACAGATGCAAACTACCATAGATGTAATTTAACTTAACTATGCAGATCTAATATGCAGATGTTGTCATCCGTAATAGCTGATTTGTCATGCTTTTTATCATCATTAAGCCTTTAAAATGTTGAAAGTGAGTACAAACATCAATGGTATATTTAGATCATGATGACATGAGTACTACTTCCATGATTTTTGATATTGCAAGTTAACACAAGCATCTAGGTATAATTAAACCGAGATGACCTAAGTATTTCTTGTGTAATAGACAAGAGTTAACCATTTTCCTATGCAAATTTGAAATGTCATTAGTGATACTTTGTAGAGCACGTCCCATGATAATTTTCACAGTAATAGTGATCAATTCACAGACAACAGACAAAGAAAAAACCATACTCCTTCCTAGCTCCTCTAGTGCAATACATCATCAAGGTGCCTTAGAGATATGATAAAAACAATCAAAGTTCAACCATTTGAACATTCATGCCACAATAATAAATCCATCATTCAAAATAACAATCATCCATTTGAAGTGTGCTTTTGGTTTGATTGATTTGGTTGTTTGATATGGATGGTTCATGTGCTCATGTTTGTGTGATTGATGTTCAATGTTGAGTTGCACTATGATCATTGTTTGGGGTTGTGTTGTATTACTGTTGTTTGTCTGTTGGTTCAAGCTCAAATTTTATTGCCCCCAGTGAGTTCTGGATTTTTCCCCTAGTCTAGGGTAAGACACGATCGCGATGCCAGGATATGTACACGAAGCTTTCCACTGATAGGAATATTGATTGTGAAAGTGAATGGCGAAAGCGAAATCATCGACATGCTCAAATAGATGGAAAAGCTAACCTATCACAAATAGCACCTATTGCCAGCTTTTCACTACTTGTTTTTATTGCACTTTTTTCAGATTTTATGATTTTTTTGACTTTTTTATTTTTAACTTTTTTTTTATATTTTTCTCTTTTCTGATTTTTTTGGATTTTTGATCTTTTTTTAATTTTTTTTTTTGTTACCAAGATTCCTATTTGCCAAGTTTTCATCAAGACAACCATTTTTTAGGACTTTTTCTGATGTTTTTATATTATTTCAGGACTCTTTCCAATGCACTAGATGATTCAGGTTTAGAACCTTTTTGAGATGCAAGTTGTTCAGGGATTCATCAAACAAATCCCCTTTTAGTGTGGAAAACTGATATGCTCCTGATCCAAAGATTGACACAATAACAAAGGGACCTAGCCAGTTTGGTTCAAATTTCCCCTTCTCTTGATCTTGTTGGTTATGAGGGTTCTCTTTCAAGACTTAATCACCCACCTGAAATGTTCTAGGATTTATTCTATGATTGTAACTTTTGGATATCCTTTGTTGATAGGATTTTAGGTGATCCACTGCATGTTGAAAACACTCATCCAATAGTTCCAATTCCTGTAACCTAGACACTTTGCAATCCTCATCTGAAATGGTCCCCTTTAGTGACACTCGAAGTGATGGTATTTCAACCTCAATAGGTAGAATGGCTTCTAATCCATAGACTAGGGAATATGGTGTTGCTCCTATTGGGGTGTGGATACTAGTTCTGTAAGCCCATAAAGCAGGGTTCGGTTGAACATGCCAATCATGTCTAGCCTCATTGATGGTTTTCTTCAATATTTTCAAGATAGTCTTGTTTGAGGCCTCTGCTTGGCCATTTCCTTGGGGATAGTATGGTGTAGAAAACTAATATTGTATATGGAACCTCTCATAAAGTTCTTAGACATCCTAATTTTTGAATGGTCTACCATTATACGTGATAATGGATTGAGGGATGCTATCCTGACAGATGATATAATTCAAGATGAATGATGAGATTTGCTTTCCTATGATGGTGGTTAGGGGAGCTGCTTCAATCCACTTTGTGAAGTATTTTGTGGTTGTGATGATAAACTTGTGTCCATTGGATGAAGATTGATGAATCTTTCCTACGAGGTCCAATCCTTATTGACAAAAAGGCCATGTTGATGTGAAAGGTTGCAACTCTTTTGTGGGTGCATGTATCAAGTTTTCATGGATTTGACATTTTGTGCACCTTTTGACATATTGGAATGACTCCTTCTCCATATTTGGCCAATAATACCACAAACGTAGGAGTTTCTTAGCTAAAGTTAGGCCACTTGAATGTGTGCCACAGATACCGTCATGGACCTCACGTAAAGTAGTTTCAACTTCCTTACATTTTAGACACCGAAGGAGAGTACCATCAAGACCTCGTTGATAAAGCACATTAGCTATTAGGGTGTGTCGAGCTACTTGTCAGATGAAATTTTGTTTTTGGTTCTAGGATAATTCAGGTGGGAGGTTATTGCCTTTCAGATAGGTATATATTTTCTTGTAGGTAGAAGCGTCAGCCTCAGCTAGATGGTACATGACTTGGGATTTTGGGTTGTCATAGGATGGGTTGAATAGTTGTTCCACCATGAACTCATAATGGGCTTGTTTCTCAAGAATCTATAAGAGAGAAGCAATGGTAGCCATGGCATCAACAACTTTGTTGTCGCCTCTAGGAATCTGCTCAAATTTTATCTCCACAAAGTACTTTTTGAAGTAATCAACCATTCTTTTATATGGCATTAATTTTTCATCTTTTGTTTGGTAACCATCATTCACTTGGTTAATGACTAGCTGAGAATCACCATAGACATGTAACTTTGTGATCTTTCACTCGACTACTACTTTGATTCCAACGATTAGTGCTTTGTATTTGGTTGTGTTGTTGGTGTAAGGAAACATCAGTTTGTAGGATTTGGGAAAGGTACGTCCTTGCAGCGAGGTAAACAAGATTCCTGTGCCTGATCCATGTTGTGTATAAGATCCATCAAAATACAACATCCATTTTTGTGTTGATACCGTAAGGACATTAGCATTTGGAAATTCAATGTTCATCGGATGATTGTCTTGCAATGGTGCTTGAGCTAGTTGATCCACTATGGCTTGAACCTTGATGGCTTTTATGTCCATGTACTGGATGTCAAGTACCTATTAGGGAAGCTTTGCTGAGTAGATACTTTAATGGATCAATTCTAGCTATGAGTTTAATGGTGTGAGTCAACATGTAATGTCTGAGTTGTTGGGTAGAAAATACTATCACCAAACAAGTTTTCTCAATGAAGGTGTAATTGATCTCATAACCATTCAAGGTCTTGATATAATCAATTTCCCTTTCCTTTCCTCCAGAATCTTCCTGTGCCAATAAAGCTCCCAAAGATATCTCAATTGTTGCAATGTAGAGTATCAATAGATTTCCTTTAGTTGGTGGTACTAGTATTGGTGGTGTCATAAAATATTGCTTGAGTTGATTGAAGGAAGCTTCACATTTCTCATCCCACTTGAAAGAGAGATTCTTGTGTAGTAAATAGTTGAAAGGTTGAGTTTTGTCAGCCAGTTGTGTGATGAACCTTTGGATAGATTGGAATCTTCCTTGTAATGATCTAAGCTGACTAATGTTTTTAGGAGGAGGCATCTCCATGATGGATTTGAACTTTGTAGGATCCACCTCAATACCTTTGGCTGACACAATGTATCCCAAAAGCTTAGTCGATGTTACGCTGAACACACATTTCTTGGGATTTAGTCTCACGTTTGAACTGCTCCAATCTGGTTAAGATTTTATCTAAAATTTCTAGATGTCCCTCTCTAGTGAATGGTGTTTTGTCTTGATCTTCATGTCATGGAAGATGGTAGTCATTGCTCTTTGATATGTGGCTCTAGCATTTTTCAACCAAAAAGGCATTACATTCCAGCAGAAAGTGCCCCAAGGAGATGTGAAAGATGTTTTGTCTTGATCTTTAGGTGCTATTTTTATTTCATTATACTTTGAAAATCCATCCATAAATGATAACATTTCGTGTCCAACAGTTAAGTCTATGATTATGTCAATGTTACGTAGAGGAAAACAATATTTTGGACAAGCTTTGTTAAGATCCCTAAAGTCTGTACATAACTTGATGCTTTTTTCTGGTTTTGAGACTAGCACAATATTTGATATCCACTCAGCATAGTCAATAGGTCTGATAAATCCCATGTCTAGTAGCTTCTTTAATTCGGCTTTTACCAAGAGGGCGATATGAGGGTGCATTTTTCTCAACTTTTTCTTTACTAGTTTTAGGCTAGGTGGTAGTGATAAATGATACATGATGAGTTCTAGATCTATGCCTAACATGTCAACATAAGACCAAGCAAATTTGATCTGCCTCTCTTCAAAAATTTAGTGAAACTAGGTTTTTCCTCGTTTGTCATGGATGTCGCGAGGTGCAGGGTCTTCACTAATTAATTTGTGCCAACATTGATAGACTGTGTAGGCTCAATCAACACTGTAGATCTCTCCTGATAGTGTTCAAGGAGAGTGTCAAATCTTCCATCTCTCGGTGCCTCAGAGAAGTTTTCACCTTGAGATATGCTCTTTGTTTTTAATTATTTTGGATCTAATAGTGCCATTAGATGGTTTTCACCATTAGATTTTCTTTTGGGATTCATTTTGCAACTAGAAGATTCAAAACTCCCATTGTCTAAAGTTCTATTATGAGGTTCAATGATGGAACATGTTTTAGGGTTATCAGAACAAATGAAGTTAACAATGGTGTCATCATTCAAAAAGGTGAGTAGATCAAACAACTCAGATTGGTCCCAGTCAATCAATTTGGGGTGTACTAATGGCATGGAATCGTCAGATTGGCTAAGGTTAGAAGGAGTGAGCATTATGATGGAATGTTGTCAGAATTTCCAATGGAAATATCAAGGTCTAAGATTTTACTCTCTTCCAAAGTATCAATCTTGCTAGAAGAATGATCGTCTTCACTTGAGTCATCGGTATTCTATGATCCAATTTCAAGTGATCGATAACTTGAGCTTTGTCCCTCCATACGTGTTGGTGTATACTTTTGTACCACATCAATCTCCTTATAATGAAAAGACTCTTTAGATATGGAATCCCATTCATATTCATTGGAGTCTATTTTAGAACTATCTCTCAATTGAAGGATTCTCTCGACAACTTGCTATCTAATTTCTTCTTTTGCTTCTTCTCTATACCCTAGTCTTGTCTTGTTCTTAGAATTCATTGTGATGGGTTGTATCGACTCTATGATGTTGTATTTTCTTTTACCAATAGGACCTTTTCCCTTATATCCCATATTTTCTAGAATTGTCTTGCATTTTCCATACTGCGCTGTTAGTACATCTAAAGTGGATGCTTGTGATTGCTCTTCGTCCTTGTACATCCAATTCAAAACCTCCTCATCTTCTGATTCTTCCACTAAGGTTCCTTCTCTCACAAATTTTCCATCAAAGAGTGTGGTTGGTTGTGATGATTGTTGTCTTTATGTTGATGGTTATCCATATGACCTAGGAGAAGATGAGAGCTGTGATAAACACAAGTATTGCTCAAATGAATATTCCCCCATGCCTTTAACTTTCAATTGGATCTTTTCAACCTATTTTGATATGGCATTGAGTTGACTTTCCTGATTCAATGGAGTAGACTCATTGATACCTTTATCTTTTGATTGGTCCTTTTTCTCCACCCAATTTGACAAGGCATTTAGTTTTTTTTTCACTATTGGATGAACCAGGAGTTGTAGCTTCCTTGTGGCACAAAATTTTCCTGATTTATTCTGAGTGTGTTGTAGTATTGGGGTGTTGTTGGAATCAACAACAATAGTTATCTCTTGTCTGTTAAAAGGAAATTTCAAACACTAGTGATATGTAGATGGTACAACTTGCATCTCATGGATCCATGAAAGTCCCAAGAGTATGTTGTATGTCAATTCTTTGTCCAACATTTGGAATACTATATCTTTGTCAACTGGTCCTACTTGAATTGGTAGGAAAATTAATCCTTGGGAGGATTTTTCTTCATCATCCTATGCTTTTATTGTGACTTTCCTTCTAGGATCAATAGCATTTTCAGAATATCTGAGTGCACAAACAAGTTTTAGAGTGAAGATATTTAAGCTAACTCCTCCATCTACTAGAAAACATTTTACATGGTGTTTATGGATTAAGAGCTCAATGTCGAGAGCAATATTGTGGGGATGGGTGATGGATACATCATCATGTTTAGAAAATGATAGGCAATGGAGTGCAATCAAATGTCCCACCGTAGTCTGAAATTGGAAAACTTCTAGATTGTTCAGTATTGTGGTGGCCACTAGAGCTTGTTCTAAGATTTCCTTGTGAGTGGGTGAAAAATTGAGAAGCTCTACTATGGATATTTGAGCGGGTATCTTTTGCAACTAGTCAACGATATTATATTGAGTTGCAGGGACAACAATAGTTGCTTTGGATGTGGAAGGGGTAGCTCCTTTCAATGTTACCTTGGCTTGTCCTCTTGTGATTGCATTGATCGATGAATTGTCTTGTTTTTCTTTGATTTTAATGAAATTGATTTGGTTGTCATTTTCAGCAATTTTCGTGATCAAATTTATTGGCACAAGGTCATTGATTTGATGTGAGGTGGTGTTGACATCATGGTGATGATTTTCAATTGCAATGATGTTTTTTTCATGTTGAATGATACTATCATTTGTAGGGTTATCAGTTGCAATAAGATTTGGTTTGTCATGGGTTTGATCATTAACCACTTTAATATGTAGAATAGTGGTGTCATAAACATAGTTTACATTTTTTCCTTTGGTGTTTGATGATGAGGACTCCCCCTTTTCATAGTTTGGTAGAGGGTTATTAAACACTCCATGATCATTGTTTGTTTGGAGTCCTTCAAAAAATATGGTCTTGTTGTCAATCAAGTCTTGTATCAAGTGTTTCAATTACATGCAGTCATTGGTTTTATGCCCTTTGTTTCAATGAAATTCATAGAAATGTGCATCACTCCACCATGGAGGCTTAACTTGTGGCTCCCAATTTCTTGCCTCTGGTAATGTTATGACTTTAGCTTCAAGGAATTCCTTTAATGTTAATTCTGATGATTGTCCCAAAGGTGTGAACCTTCTTTGATTGGAGGATGTGTGATATGATGGTGTTCTTGATTAAGTATTACCTTGATTTTTGCTTTGGTTGACATTTTGGGTGTTGTTTTGGTTGTTGGGTGGATTATTGTTCTGATTAGTTTTGGTGGCTGTTGCTATTAAGTTGACTACATGTTTTGTATTTTAGTTTTCAGCTATGCCATCATTATTACTCACATTCTTGTTTCATTGCCAAAACTTTGGTTTGTCACTGTTGTTGTAGTTGTTAGAGGAGTTTGACGTTTTGTCATTGTAAATTTTTATGATTCCTCTTCTGACCAAAGCTTCTTCAATTTTAATCTCATTTTCAATCAATTTTTTGAATGTGGGTGGACATTGTAATTCCAATCTGTAGCTCATCTCATCATTTAGGTTATCAATAAATATTTCCATCTTTTCTTTTTTAGGTACGAGACGAGAATATCTTGCGAATAACCTTCTCCATTTTTGCAAAAACACAAGGAACGATTCACCCTTTTTCTATTTCAAGTTGCAAAGGTTCCTCATTGTTATGTCATGTTGAATGTTATAAGAATATTGAGTGATGAATTTTTTTACCAATTCTTCAAAGCTTTTGATTGGTGGTACAAGTTTGGAAAACCATTCAAGGAATTTTCCACCTAGACTTCTTGGGAACAACCTCATCAAATAAGTTTCTTCATGAGAAAATTCAAGACTCATGCTTCTAGATTCCCTCACATGATCAATTGGATCAATTTTTCCATTGTATTTGTCATACTTTGGGAATTCACAATGTTTGGGAAAAGGGATTATATAGATATCTTGATCAAAAGGATATGGAAAAATGTCTTGGATCAAGTATTGTTTTGAGGTTCCCCTTTCCATGTCAAGAATTCGTTGTTGAAGGTTCTTCATTTGATGAGTTAGGGAAACCATTTTTATTGTTTCCTTTTCAAGCTATTTAAGAGGTTCTTTCAATTGATTCACATCAAAATCATTAGGTAATTTGACACCTTGTTTAGCTAGCATAAGGAGGTATTTTTCCCCATTTATTTCGAAAATATTTTCTAAGCACTTGTGGAAATTCAAATCTTATTCAACATATTGGATCTCTTCCTCAGTTATTTCTTCCCGTGCATTGTTATGGATTCAATGGAAAGGATTTTCCTCAGCTTCAACCATGGTGTTTTTTATTTCACTATTTTGAGTTTCGGTGTTTTGAGTCTCGATGTTGGAAGTTTCTATGCTTTGAGTTTTAATGTTTTGTGTTTCGATGTTTTGTGTTTCTAGTTTTTTTCCTTGAGTTTCTGCTTTTGTAACCTTGTTTGGACAGGCATACAAGTGTTATGCTTTGAATACACTTTGATCTTTGTTTGGAATAGTGCCAAGGATTACAACTAAGTCAAATAGAATGAAAAATTCTATTGATAAGACTAAGTTTGATTTGATTATATCTCTTCATTTTGTGATGATAGGATGATAAATCCTAATGATGAAACTAGGTTTAATAATCAAAGATGTGATAGGTTTGATGATTTACGCACTTTGAGATGTTTAGATCTAGGTTTAATTTGGATAATTCCACTTGTAGAGGTCAATTTTGACAAGTTTAGACTTTGTTGTACCCAAGGAATCATTCTAGATTGGAAATGATTTTGAATTCTGGCTCGAACTCTGAAATAGGGGATAAATTTAACTCTCAAGTTTTGCATTTAATGAATGTGCTAAAATAGATCCTAGATGCACTAAAATATTTGACAGATGCGCCAAATTTTTTTATAGATGTGCTATAATATTGCCTGGATGAGTTGGAACAAAGGCTCGATGCACTAAAATATGCAGTGGATGTGTTATAACATAGAGTGAATGCACTGGGAAAATGCTCAGATGTGCTGGAAAAATGCTCAGATGCACTATAACATAGGGTAAATGCACTGATATATTTCATAGATGCGCTATAAGATTGACTGCATGCACTGGAACAGAGGACAAATGCGCTATTCTAAGAAATTTCAATGTTTTTTGCAGTCTATCTTGTTTTTAATCCATGAATTTGAATGTTACCAAGGTGTAATTTATTGAACAATGGATTTTTCTTGGTTTCTAGCTTGTAAGTTACACAAATCAAGTGTTCAAATGGATGAATTTTTAATCAAGGTTTTCACTTCCATTGTGTGATGTTTTGTTTGAAATTTTTCTAAAAATACATTGGCAAAACACATCAAACATGTACAACCTAAGGCTGTGTAGGACAATATTCACTGGATTCCCACTTGGATTTTACTCTAGCTATGCCTACTTTTAGTGGATGATTAGATGCTTGACCCCACTGGCTCCCCTCCACGATACTCACTTCTCGGGGTAGCCAAGCATCAATACCCATGAATTTCCCATGGCATACTTCTCATCTCTACTAAAAGCCACAAAAATGTGGGGCGGCTTTAGAAGGACCGTTCTTGTGCCAACAAATAGAATAAGGATTTTTTCCTTGCTATAACAAAGGGTTCTAGTATAGGCATTCCATTCTTGGGGGAACATCCATACAACAAGAGACCATTGTTTCCCTTCTTGTCAGAACAATCCTCATGATACTTGAAATTTCCTCAAGTACCCATTGTCACTTGGCTTTAGCGTGTTACTAGTTGGGTCGTTCCCTTGGGTGATTAATTTTTCCCACAAGGCATGCCGTCTATGGATAAAACAAAATAAAAGCGAATGGGTTTGGATTTTTGGTCACCCAGTTAAGGGGAGAGCATATGCCTACCACTCATCAAGCACAAAAGATATGGTGTTATTTAACCTTCTAATTAAGCTAGATGCTTATCTTAACCAAAAGAAAGCATTAAATTACTCCAAACCCTGCATAAATCATCAGTAGTTGGATAAGATTGTCTTTGACTAGCGTATAAAAGTACCTACAAGCATAAAACACCAATCAGTTCTCAGATTTTTAATTTTTTTAAAATTTAACTAGATGCACTAAAAAGGTCATCCAATGCACTAAAATTGTATCCCAATGCACTAAAAGATTATCCCAATGTGCTAAAATAGATACTCCATGCACTAAAAGAAGTGATGAATGCGCTAAAGGAAAGATCGAATGCGCTAAAATACTCCCTAAATGCACTAAAACATTTGCTGGATGTGCTGAAAGAAATGTCGAATGTATTGTAATAGTCCCTAGATGCACTAAAAGAATTATCGTATGCACCGAAACAGAAGTCGTATGTCCCAAAATATTTGTCATATGTGCTAAAAGAACTCAAGGTTGTGCTAAAACATCATGTCCAACCTGTTTACAATAAATTTTCCAGAAAATTGTTAAAAATGGGGCATGACCCTATGGTGGGCGCCAATTTATATGTGTGAAATGTGGGAAAGTTAGTAAATCAACACAAACACCAATGAGACATATTATAGTAAAGATTTGAATCAAATAAACTACTCTAAATTGCAGCAAAAAAATCTTTAAAAACGTTCCATTGTTCTCTATTCTCAAGGATTTATTAGACCATATTGGCTCTCAGATTTTGTATATGCACTATGGTTGTTAAAATGACAACTTAAGAAATGAGATGCTATTCCAAATGCAAGCCAATTTATGTGAGAAGAAGTTAAAATTATTCTTCATGTGCTCAAATAATTAGTGATATGATAATCTAAAATGCAACTATAAAGCAAAACATGATTCTACAATGCTAACTATAAAGCTAAACATGATTCTATATGCAACTATAAAGCAAAACATGGTTATAACTATAGAATCCAAATGCTTCAATGCTCCAAAGCTATTCCAATATGATAAATCTACTCAAATGTGGGATGCAAAATACTATGGCAAAGGGTTGTATTTATAGGCTTTTCCAAGCATCTTGTGATGTGGCAATGATCGACGGTCCAGATTCAAACAAGAGGGATGAATGGTGGAGATGAAGAGAATCAAGAAGAATGTTCCATTTACCAAAGACAACATGCCAAATGGATGGAGGAATAAAGTGTGTGAGAAAAATACCATGTTTTTGAAAGTTTGTTAAAGAAGTGTGTGAGGAATAAGCCATGTGTTTGAAAATTTGTTGAAGATAATTCTAATTAAAAATTAGAATTATTTAATTTCATGTGACCTTGTTGATGTGGCATAAAAATTTGTAGAGATGTGCTTGAATTCCAAATTTGGGATTAGTGAGAATTAATTAAAATAAAAAAAACTTTAGAAATTCGTTTATTTAATTAAATTAGAGGAATGTGATTTTGAGATTTGAAGAATTAAAAGATATGAACTATATAAATAAATTGAGAATTTATTTATACGTAGATGAAATATTAATTAAATAACTAGTATTTAATTAATTAAATGTCTTGACCGATTTTAGGTGTATACAAAAAAAATTCTGACTTCTTTAGTTGTACCCAAGTTGTGAACGTCACATTGATTATCTATTGATTCTTTCTTGGCCTGCTGTTCTGGGTCCCTGATTTGATCTAGGTCAAATATTCTTTCTAATTGGACCATACCTCATGGTATTGTGTTTCTCTTCAGATTCACCACTCCCTCAATATCAATTTTGGCATCCTCAAGCTCTACTTCATCTATGATTTGAGTGACAAACACATTAGAACTTGTGATGAAATCAAGAATGTGTTTATCATCATTGAACACCTGGAAGTTGGTGACATTGTTAGGAACTGATGGGGTAGAGGTAAGCTCTATAGTGAATTTATTTAACCTAGTCAAGGATAGAGGTTTCATGGTACTAGATGCTTGTGATAATGCATCAACAATATGATTCTTACTGTGTGGGATCAACTAAATATTGAATGAATCTAAGCCCTCTATAAGATCCCATACCCTGTGCCTATAATTTGCTAATCTTCTATCATGATAGGAGTATAGTTTTCTAAAAAAAATTACAACTAGCTTGGAATCACCAAACACTTGCAAAATTTTTACTTTCTTCCTTAATGCCATTAGGAGTCCATGAACTAATGCCTCATATTCTGCTACATTATATATGCAATAAAATTGGAGTCTATGGGCAACAAAATACATCTTACCTGTGGGACTGATGAGTTCAAATCCGCCTCCTGCTCCTTGCTTGGACTTGGACCCATCGAAGCAAAACGTCCAAAAATTAGGAGTACCTTTGAATTTGGAGCTATTTGGGAATGCTTCCTTCCTTGGTTGTGTATCTACTTCTACATCCTTGGGTGACTATGTATATGTAGGATGGCCTTGATCTGGCTATCCTTGCATTCCTTTCTCTTTGGGGGAAATTTATCCTTTGATATGTTCTACGACTGTTTGACATAAGCAACATTTGAATTCAGAATGAGCTACATTATGTATTTTGCACCAACTCAGCAGTAGTAGATCCTAAAAATTCATTTTAGCTGCTAAACTGAGTTAATCCTTTGTGCACTTTTGCATAAATTCCTAAAATCCCTCAAGCACTTTTGCATAATACTCTTCATCTTCAGACTCAATCAACAATTTTGTGCTATCAAGGGTGTGGGCTAAACTGATGGGTGCACTATGCAGCACAAGGATCTCTTCAACCACTTCTTATTAGAAATCTTCATCATCTTGATAGGCCATGGAACAATATTTTCCTAGCTCCATCTCTACGAATAACACCTCATTTGTGTTATTGTACTATGTGATCATAAATTTCATTTGAGGTTCTCTTTCAATGCAAATTTGATTGGGCAGTCCCTTCCATGGAAGCCATAGATGTGAAAAGTCTGCTGTAGCATATCTGTTCAAAGCCCGAGTGAAATCCCTTCCAAGTATAATGCCATATGTTTTGAGAATATCTACAACCTGTATGTCAATTACTTGTTGTACCCTCAGGTCAGTAGAAATATGCATGGGTATCTTGTTCATTTCTCCAACTATATTCACTTCGGTCTTGTCCAATTGAGTTACTTTTTGTCGGGAGGGGGTAGGAGTTATCCCTAGTACCTAACATACTACAAAGGGCATGACATGTGTAGAAGCTCTTGAGTCCAATAGAAAATTGTGTAGGTTTTTTCATAATATTTGAATTGTCACCAAGAAGGGAGGAGTCTCTAGGTTCCCTTCGAACAACCCTACAGAGACGTCAGCCTAGGCCACTTGAGCTTTATCCTTTTCATTGTATTTATCTTTTGTTTGAATTTTATTTAGCTCCTTAGTGGGAGTTTTATCTGATGATTGATTTTTACTAATGTGTTGATTTAAAGGCTGATCAGATTTCTTTCCTAAGATTTCTAGGATCATAGGTTCATGGTCAGATGTGTCAAATGAAACCTTCTTGTTGGTGCCTCTTGTGTTAGATGGGGTAGTTCCATTTAATGACCTAAAGAGGGCATTTCAAACAATAGGTACCCTTAATAACTCAAAGGCTGACCAACTAACTTTGACCTTCTTCAATTCCTCTACCACATATTCCCCCATTAGTTCAACTTCTGCTTTAGAAAATTTATTTTGGGAAGAGTTAGTGGGCTGATCTTGTATTTGATTAGGCTTCCTATTCCTATTGAAGTACTAGGTAGGCACATGAGGGTAGGTTGGATTGTTGCTAGTATTAGGATCAGGCAGAGTATTAAAGTTATTGGGAGGAGTAGAATTCGTAAAGGGACCCCCAACTTGTCTATTTATCAAGTTTTAAGGAGTTTTTCTTTGGTGGAACATTTGAACTTCATCATCATGTAGCTCTTCTCTTTCTCATATACCAGACCATTATCTACTGAATCAAAGACTTGGGATAAAGGGCTCTCGGTACTTACCTCTTTTGATTCTTAACCTTTGAGTGTTACCTCCTTCTTAGGTGTATTGATTTTTCCTTTTGGGAAAGGAGCTTGATTGACCACCAGCACCGAGGAGTCAATCTAACTTAGAATTCATGTTTTTCTTGTGGATTCGACACCATCCAGATAAGGTAGCCTCATCCAGATAAAATTCGCTTGTAGTCTTATCAGTACCACCCAGCTAGTCAAGGGGTGTGGGAATGCCTCTGTTGTTCGGTATGGTGTTCCAAGTTTGATTTTTCCATTTTGAAGGCCTCCTTTCGAAGCTCTATCCTAAATTTTTTCCTCTTTCATGATTCGGTCCAAAAGGTGCACTCGAATCATGAGCATCTCAATTGAGGTTGGATTCGATGCTCCTTTGAGAAGCTTGAAGCTTGTTGTTCTAATTCCTCAAATATGTCATCTCTATGAACAACTTCTTGACCAGTTTGGTTAGCTTATCAATTTGATCTTTCCACATTATTCTATTGTGGTACTAAATTCTAAAGGAATATAGGTTGTGTGAAAGGTTGGTTCTAATGGGTAGTTGGGAACTTTGATCCTTGAAAATATAAAGGCACTTGAGGCTGCTAAGCATAAGCCTATTGTTGGGGAGGTTGCAAGTAATGTGGCACTAATAGCACCTGACTCAAGGGCTACACTAGACGTGGCATGATTGGCAACTGAGGAACTTGGTTCATCATAGGAGTTTGATGAGCCAAGGCATGGGTAAGCCCTTGGATTTGAGTTGGATGGGAAGTTGGTCCCAATGAGGGAAAAAAACCTCCAATATGCTGCCCCAAGTTTGTGCTTGTTGTCACTGCCTCTACATATGCATCCACCAACCTAGTAGGCAGAGGGTGCATCCCCTTGACCAAGGTAGATGTGAGGTTATCCAAGGCCGCGTAGTACACTAGCCTAGCTGAGGGATCATCCACCACATATGGTGGTTGCAATTTCATGTAAGCTCTATGGAGTCAGTCATTGACGAAGATAATAGGCTCATTGACTTCTCTCCTAATGGACATGAACTAATGATATAAATTTGAGGGGCTAATAAGAAGCTTGAACTTCTATAAGAAGGTGTTCTTCATTTGATCCCAAGTAGTGATGGATATGTTAGTTGATGAATATACCAGTAGAAGGCCTCATCCCCCAACGAGTAAGGGAAAAACATACAAGACACATCCTCATGTTCAATATGCATTTATTTCAAGGTTGTTTGGAAGATCTTGATGTTCTCTTCTACTATCCTCTGTGGATCATGTGGGTGGAACTTGTTACAAAATCCTTCCAGATTCTTTGGCATTTCATGGTTGTCGTTGAAGGATATTGGGGATGGGTTGTTGCCCAGCCAAGCCATTGTGGGAAGTGGAGGTTACACTTCTTGTGCTATAGTAACTTGAGGCTAGAATGGGGAAACAATTGGGGAAACACCCTGGAATTAAAGTGAAGGGGTTGGGACAACACCTTGGCTATGGGAAGTGAAGGATGGGAAGACAGTTTGGAGAAAAAGGGAGGATGGAAGTGCTATCGGGAGTGAAGGGAAGGAATGAGATGGATGGATGGAAGGAGATGAAGGAAATGGAGGTCGAGTGGATGGGGCTGAAGCTGATGCTTCACCTTTCTTGGCTCTCTTAGCCTTCATAGGGTTCTTTAGTTCTTGAAACTCTCCCTTGTCTAGTGTGGATCTAAGCACCCTATGAAACCTTTGAGGGGAGAAGGACCTAATTCAATCCAACTTAGCTTGAATTCCCTCCTAGCACTAGTTCTTTTGATGGGTGTTTTTGCACTTTCTCAACATAGACAATGCACAAGTGCAATGCCTCTCTTGAAAGGTGAAAATATGTAACTAAGTTTCAAACAATCACCCCAAGGTCTCTCGGGTGTCAAGTCATGACTAAGCTTGGAATAGTTCAATTGGTTGATGTGATTTTCTAGTAATCACAAAGGGCATTTATGGTCATGAAGTCTGGAGGGAATTGGTTATGCAAATAGAGTTTGTGAATTTTGGAAATGAAGAAAAACTACTGCAAGTTCGAAATAGCAATCTAAAACTCCATTTCTGCCATTAGATTTGGCTTTACAATGATGTTGAAACTTTGTTCTGAATTCAGTTTTAAAGAAAGGTCAAAAGGGAAAAGGGATAAGGAGTTTCCTAGACTTGCAACTAATGTTGAACAATAACAATGGAGGATGCTATAGTGGACAACCTTCCTAAACTAAGTTCCAATTAACCAACGGCATCCTACAGTCTCATAAAACAAGTGCAATCTTCTAAGGTCTGTAGATTTTCAACCATCCATTCACCATTAAAGCATGAAGAATAGATGAACTTAGGTGCAACAATATAAACAACGCTCAGACTAACTTTACATTGTTGTTCATCATCAATAAACAACAAAAAGTATGAGCAAGGAAGATATCAACACTATAGCATTCTTCACCATTAAAGTGTGTCATGAACTAGCAACTAAAACAACTCATAACTAAGAACAATGAAGGTAAACTCTAAGATTGGGAGAATGAATCATGCACACATTAGAAGAAAACACAAGAATTTGTCAAAACAATGTTATTCTCATTAATTTTCAGCAACATGCCTTTACACAACTATCTCTCTCTTTGAAAATGAGAGGATGCCCCTATTTATAGTTTTACAAAAGTGAAATTAATGGACAAGATTGATTTACATTATGTGGCTTAGATTCATTTTACATTAGGGTTTCGCCTACCCCCAAATATATGACAATATAAAATATATTCTTATCTTTCCCTATTTTTTCATCTAGTGGCCTTGACACTGTAGCTATTTTGTCTTTTAGCTACTTATAGAATTTATGGCTATGCTTTCAAATGTTCATCATTTATAACTTGATTTCCAACATTATTTTGGAGGATAGCATACTCCAAGAACTTCCTGATCATAGCCTAGAGCTTGTCACATTTCATAAGATTAGATTGAAGCATATGGAAGGTTATCTTCTTGAGTCTCTCCATGACCTACTCCTAGTGCTTAGTGCATTTGGGTGTCACTTTAATAACCTATTCGTACTAGGTGAAGGCCCTTGCCACAAAATCTATGAAATTTGATGATTGTGTCCACAACCCCTTGCTCCATCTTCTTATGAAAGAACAACTTGATGTTCTCTAGATCTAACTCCAGGGCAGGCATCTCGTAGTCCGTCATCATCTTCAAGTAATCCCAACTATTAGTCTAGTGCTTTGTGACCCATTCAAGATCAAGTTTTAGTGCATGCAATACCTTCTCCAGGATCTCTTTTCTGTAATCCAAGTCCAGCTGCCATGTTTCCATGAGCCAACCATCGTCCTTTAACAGTTCCAACTCCTTCTCCCATATTCCTTTGGAGATTTTGAGGACACTCTCGAGCTTAGGATAAGTGACCTTGTATAGCTTGAAGTAGCTATTACATGTCTTTATCATGTCCTCTATCTACTGCTGCAAGATCTAGACTTATTGAACATCTGGGTAGTGTGGAAGATGCCCACGTCACCATTGTATATTACTCAGTTGAACCAATCCGCAGTGGACTTGGTCCAATTCTTCATTTTCTCCATTTTGTTTAGCTCTTCCTTGGAGAGGAGAGTAGGGGTAGATGATTTTGTGAGAGGCTCTTCTTCAATGGACATCCACTATTGAATATAGGCAATGAGGTCCACCACTTGTACTTTTAGCTCCTCCTTGGTGGACTAATCCTTGTTCATCTATTGTATGATGGTGGTTACTAACCCTTGTATATCATCTATCTTCTTCTCATGGGTGGATGGGCCTAGGTTGATTGTGGCTATTTTGTATTCCATCCCTTGCATGGTCCCTATACCTTCATTGGCTATTGGGGTGGCAACCTACAATGTCTTGGATCCAGAAGCATCTACCATGATGTCAGAGTGGATATTGGGCTTCTTCTCTTTGTGAGTCCTTGTTTGAGCTCGGGCTAAGATTTCCTCTAGCCTTGCCTTAAGGTTTGTGGCCAAAGGAGCCTTCTTCTTCAATTATTTCTCTTGCCAATTAGTAATCTTAGTTTGACCCTTGGGTGATTCATTATCACCTTCCTCTCCCTTATCACTCTGAGGCTCATCTTCTTTGTTACCCAGATCCCCTTCATCACTCTTTTCCTCTTCATCCAAACCTTCTATCTGTATAGCCTTCCCTTTGTTTGGCTCAACAAAAGCTACATTATCTTCAATGATGCCTTCTTCTTAGGGTGCTTTGTCTTCTTCATGTTCAATCTCAACATGGTGCTTAGGCTCAAAGTTCTTTTCTGGCATCTTTTCTTCTTCATCATCTTTCTCCTTTTCTTCCTCCTTTTCAAGAGGTACTTCTTCTTCTTGCATTAGGCCCTTTTCTTGGCCAATTAGTGGAGGCTCATCTAGTATCTCCATAGCTAGGTCAATATCTATTTTCTCCATAGAGCAGTGTTTTTGAGGATCGGCCTTTTCACTTGCTTCCTCATGTTATTTGGGGATCTCTTCATCTAGCTCTTGATTTGATCTTTCTATCACATAATTTTTTCCAAGAGCCTCAACGTCCTCCTCAAAATTTTGTGACCTCTCCTCGTTAGAAGCCACTTTGTCTAAGTTTAGATTCAACTCACTTTCTGGATGCTCGAAGTAATTGTCTCGATCATAATCTTTAGGCTCTTCAGTTACATCCTCTACAACCCCTCTATGTTGCTCTGTGTGGCATCTTTCCATCTCTTTTGAGATCTGCATTGTAACCTCCATTTATGGTGGCTCGATAGGTGGATAAGGAAGAGGCAAGGCAGCAATAATTTGGGCCATTAGGGCATGGACCGTAGGATCAAGAATTACCCTAGGGAACTTGATGGGAACATTCTGCATATACGCTACGAAAGCTTATAGAAAGATAGGTGGTGGCAAAATAATTGATGGCATGAATGGTGGCAGAGTAGAAAATGTGGGCAATGGAAGTGGGGGCGAAGAAGAGGACAGTAGGGAGGTAGTGTAAGAGGAGTCAATTGTTATTTTTGGAGCAGTTGATGAGGCAAGGGTGAGGTGGACAGAGATGTCCATAGTAGGTGGAGATGAGATGGAAAAATCTTGAGGAGCAGAAGATTTGGGAGTGGAAACGATGGTAGCAATAGTGGGAGTGGATGCGGTAGGCGGTGAGTGCGGTTTCTCTATCTCTTCTTCTTCCTGGTGTTCCTCTTCCTAAATGATTATTGTCCTTCAATTTCCTTTTTGGAGTATACCTTATTCTTTGGCTTATGCTCAGGGGCATCCTTCCGCTTTTTAGATATTATGGCTAATGGGGACTTGGAAAATTCTTCTAATGAGCCAATGGTTATGCTACTGTCAATTTCACTTTAAGCTAATCCTCGAGCTCACCATATGTTAGCTCTGCACCTTGCTCTTTAAGTTGGTAAATTTGTGTGTCCACTCATTACCTTGTTCTATTTTAAATAGGCTAGGTTAATATGTCAAGGTTAGTGAACTCTTCTTCATTCCAATATATAACCGGTAGGGGCACATCGGCTAGGGCATGGTACCTATCATCTATGACATTATCATCCTCAACAATTTGATCTGACACTAAGAATAGGTTGACATACTTGAAAAAATAGGTAGTCATCCTCATATAGTACCTCATTCACACCTCTTTGTCATCACCACAGTTGGCCCAAAAGTCCTCAACATGAGGTCGATGGGAATATTTACTTTCAACCCATTTGTTTAGTTTACTATAAGGGTCCATCCTTCCTCGGTCTGTGTGGAGATCTAGGTTATACTCCACCAAATATTTCTCTTAGTACTCTACGCATTGGGTAGTGGGGCATGATTACATTCCCTGCCCAAAGGTCAGGGGATATGGAATCTTCACTATTGGAAACAATGTCTCAACTTACTGGCTTGACATTGGTAGCATTGTGTTCTCTCTCTTTATCGAAAGGATAGTATACCATCGAAGGGACTTTGTTCATAGTCTCTTTGATGGCCCAATAATATTTCATGTCTCACCTAGCTCTTCATTGATGAGACATTGTGTGGTCAGTGAGACTTCACCCATTGTCTCCTCGATAAAATGAATTCCCTTGTTGTGGCATTATGTTTACATTGTCTGTGAGAGTTTTTGATATGTCTCTTCGACATTGGGAAACTCCAATGGAGTATCTTGTCGGTAGGAGATTGCACTGTCCCCGAGAAATTAGACAATGTCTCCTTGACATCCTAATGGCTTCGTGTCAGAGGTACCTAGATGCTTCGCTGAGACATTGTGAAATGTCTCTTTGACATGTTGATGGTAGGCTGGGAGACTCTTGTAAGTGTGACTTTGTGAGTTCACCGAGACTCTATGAAATGTCTCTTTGACAAGTTGGTGAACCTCTTGAGCAATAAAGTGGACATCGACAGGACTTGCTTGAATAGGTAGGAGAAGCTGAAATATCTCTTCGACATGGCAATAAGGTTGGTCGACAGTGTACAGTAAGTAGCAGGTATCAGTGTGACTTGAGAAAATTAGTGAGAGATTAGAGTTTGTCTCTTTGACTTGGCCAGATATGGTAATTGTTGTGTGCAGTTTGTCTACTGTTACGAATGGGAACTGAATTGGTATGTTTCCTACATTGGTCTAGTGTTGCAAATTGATTGCAATTTTCTTAAAAAGGAAAATTATATAATGTTTAATGCATTGTAATAGTGTTTTTGGAGTCGTGTTGTGAGTATGAGTGAGTGAGAATGAGATTGACCAAATTTGTTATGTTTCCTGAATTGTATGTGGTGAACTGACATCTAAGAGCATCAAACTGT
Source organism: Sequoia sempervirens (assembly GCA_007258455.2). NCBI lineage: Eukaryota > Viridiplantae > Streptophyta > Pinopsida > Cupressales > Cupressaceae > Sequoia > Sequoia sempervirens. The sequence goes on along the minus strand of VDFB02252616.1, from coordinate 103,937,359 downwards.
TACTCTTTATGTGGACTTTTTTCACTGTAATACAAAGTTTTTTTGCTTGGTGTGGTGGGTTTTTCTCCCAAAAAGGGTTTTCCCACATTAAATCTGGTGTTCATTCTATGGTTGTGTTAAACTTGTTCTGGTATATTTTCTGCTTATGTGCATCTTTAATGAACTATAATTCAAAATTGAACCATATGTCTGCATTATCTTCTTAGAATTAGAATTAGGAAAGTGTTTCCACACCTTTGATTTCCTTACAAGTGGTATCAGAGCCAAGCCAGTTGTGTTATCCTTGTGGGTTGGACGGGTTGTTTTTGCCAATTCTGAAGTAGGATTCTTGTAGAGGAATTTGGTAATCTTGATTATAGATTAAGATGGGAAGCACATCAGGGAAGATAGAAATTGAAAAGTTCAATGGTGGCAATTTTGTGTTGTGGAAACTAGAAATTTAAGACTTGTAGGTAGATAGAGATCTTTGGATTATTGTGTCTGGAACTAAAACTTTAGGTATGCAGCAAGATTATTGGGACCTCGTAGAAGGAAAAAGCCAAAGGATTGATAAGACTCTATCTAGCAGACTTTGTTCTCCTGAATGTTCATGAAGAGAAATATGCATCTTGCTTGTGGAAGAAACTTGGTAAAATTTATTAGGGAAAGTCCTTGGTGAATAAGTTATTCTTGAGGAAGAATTTGTACTCTTTGAAAATGGAGGAAGGGGCGTCTATGACTGATCATTTGAATACGTTCAATATGCCCATTGCTCAGTTAACATCTGTAGGTGTGAAGATAGATGATGGGGATCATTGTATGCTTCTATTATGTTCTTTGCCCAACTTGTGCGTTCATTTCTTGATGTCTATTGGGAGTACAACAACCACTTTCAAGATGGAAGATGCGGTTGCTTCATTGATGTCAAAAGAGATGCGAAGGAAATCTTCTAAGATGGTAAAGGAGGCCCTTGTTATTCGAGGTAGATTGAAGGAGAAAGGAAAGAAGAAAGAAAAGAAGTCTAAATCAAAGTCTAAAGGGAGATAAAAGTCTCTTGGAAAGAAGTCCAAGGTGAAACTCTGGAATTGTGGGCAATCTAGTCATATCTATAAGGATTGCAAAGAGGAGAAAAAGAAGAAGAAAAAAAAATTCTTTGGATAATGAATCTTCTTAGAACTATTCAAATTCCTTCATTGCAGCCTTGGCAACTCAGGCATCAGATGATGTTTGGCTAGTTGACTTAGGTGCATCTTTTCACATGACATCTCATAGAGATTGGTTTATGAAGTATGAAAAAGTATGTTGGTGGAAAGGTGTATCTGGCAAGTGAATCATCTCTTGAAATAATTGGTCATGGAAGAGTCAGAATTCAATTTCCTGATAGAAGAATCAATGGAATTGATGGTGTAATGCATATACCAGGTCTGGCTCAAAATTTACTTCCTGCTAGAAAGTTGAATGATGTTGGTGTGCAAGTTTCATTCTTGAATGGTGGCTGTAAGATGACTAGAGGCTCAATGGTGCTAGTTAGGGGTGCTTGAATTGGTACTTTGTACAAACTAGATGCACATGTTGTTCAATGTAACAATGTCTCTGTAAAGTCAGAAAAGGCTTCTCATGTAGAGAAGGAGAACGGAGTTCCTCTGGGTGCAAACTCTTTGGAGGTGAAACTCCTAGTAGAAAATACCATGCTCTAACATCAAAGGCTTGACCACATTGGTGAGAAAGGCTTAAAAGCTTTGAAAAATAAAAACCTAGTTGAACGACTTGATTATTGTAACCTTGAGTTTGATTTTTGTGAACATTGTATATATGGAAAACAACATCATGTTTCATTTTTTTCTAGTCCTCATAGATCTTCTGGTGTTTTGGATTATATTCACTCTGATGTTTTTGGTCCAGTAAATGTTCCTTCATTATTGAAATCAAGATATTACATTTTTTTATTGATGATTATTTGAGAAGAGAATTTGTGTATTTTATAAAAAGTAAATCAAAATTGTTTAGTCAATTTAAAAAGTTTAAAACTTGGTTGAAAATCAGATTGGAAGAAAAATTCAATGCTTGAGGACAAATAATGGTGGTGAGTTTTTTTCTACATATTTGAAAAGGTATTGCAAAGAACATGGAATAAAAAGGAATAAAACAACACCTTACACTTCACAACAAAATGGAGTTGCTGAAAGGTTGAACATGAAACTGATGGAAAGGGCGAGAAGTATATTGAGCAATGTTGATCTGGAGCAGAAGTTCTAGGATGAGGTTGTGGATACATGTTATTTAATAAATCGATCTCCCTCTTCGGCACTTGTTGAAAAAATGCCTATGGAAGCTTGGTTTGGTAAGAAGCCCTCTTTAAGAAATGTAAGAGTCTTTGGTTGCAAAGCATATGTTTACGTGTCGTATGAGAAAATATCTAAATTGGAAAATAAAGTTGTAAAAAGTATCTTCATTGGCTATGGCATTGGTGTGAAAGGATACAAGCTTTGGAATCCTATGATTGAAAAGGTTGTATATAATAGAAGTGCAATCTTTCATGAGATGAAAACTTCTTCAGTGGACCTATAGTTAGAGATGAAAGAAGAAAAGAAAGAAAAATTAGTTGAAATTCCTCAAACTCCAGATAAAGAGGAACTACAGAGTGTACCTGAAACTAAGGAGAGTTCTGATGAAGAAGAACCACAACCTCAACCTCAACCTTTGAGGAGGTCTACATGTAAAAGGTGGCAACCTAAAAGGTATGGTTTTTCCATGTTGGATGTAAATTGTGCCTATGCTTTGATTACAAGCATCGACGAGCCTAGGACTGTGAACACTAGTAGAATTTGTAAAATAAGTGACTAGGTGACTAAAACTTTTAGTCACAACAACTAAAAATGACTAATCTTGTCGTTGACTAAAAAATTATTTAGTCATAGAAATAAAAATGATTAAATAGTTAGTCATCAAATCCAAATTAGATTTTTTTTTTAAAAAACAAGTCAGCCAAATAATGGTGCAATGTATTCATGCACATGATGTATTGGAGGGATTATTCAAGTTCATTGCAGATTCATTCATCTCGCTTGACCTTGATTCATTTGTTCATTGCAGACCTCACTTCATTTGTTAGCTTGGCATGAGTCATTTTGATCAGTTATAGCAGCTACTTGCATGGACAATAAGGATTCGAAGAGGACCTGGAGATTTTTTAAAAGACGGGCAAGGGCAAGGAATTCAGAGTTTGTTGGAATGAATTTGAATTCACTAAGGCCCTCTATAGAAAAATTGGATTTGGGGATGCCCTCTGTAGTTAATTTAGAGGTAATTCAAAATCCTCATTAGATTAAACACAAATTCAAAATGCTCATTACAATCTACTACTCTCAATAATGTTCTACTACTCTTAATAATATTCTTTTACATTATTTCCAATGTTCTACTTCATAATTTGTTTGAGCTAAATATAATAAAATTTTGGTGTCAGTGCCAAAATAGAATTTCCTCAAACAATTTTGATACATTTTCATTGCAATCACAAACTATCCTTCTGCAAAGTAAACATGTCCTAGATTTGATAAGTAGGAGGTATTTTTCCACATTGTGTCAAATTATGATATTGCTATCAGGATTCAAGTGTGTAGTTTCAAGTCAAACTCATTGACCCATGTTTCATGAGTAGTGGTTCAACAAGAACCCATCTCTCATGATATCAAATGGTACACTTAGCACTCATTGCATCTAGGTGATGCTCACAGAGGTGAAGCACAGGTCCGTCCCGGGAGGTCACCCATCCTTCGTTCTTCATCAGCTTTTCGTTTTGCTTAATTAGCCAAGACAAGTTGGTGTACTACTTTAATTGTTTCTTTTGCTTTAAAGTCATCTATTTTTAGTTCCATGTTTCCAAGCACACATAAAGCATTTGATGATTTTTTATCCACCCTAATTAAGTGTATCCCCAATCAATTATAGCTTATTTGGATCTCATTCTGAGCCTGAGCCATGGCTACAAGACGTAGATATGCATCCATATAATCTGGATCTTGAACAATTTTGGTCTATATAAAAGATTTCCTTTTTTAGTGTTGTGTAGTTGTTCAAACAACCTAGCAAGATTAAGTAGTGTTGTGACTTTATCCCATGGTAACTCTAGTGAAACACCACCTTCTTCTAGTCAATGGAAGAATTCCATGTTCTTAAAGTGCACAGAAAAAATTGCATAATTGGCACTAGAGCTTTTATTTATGAATTCAACCCAAATGCCATGTCCTAATGCCTCCATAAAGTTTGTTGAGCCAAATCTAGTTCATCACGCTCAAAATGAAGAACCCCAATATTGTTTAATAATTCAATGGGTACTTCTTCTCTGTTCTTCTTTAGAAGAGACTTTGTTTTCTTAAGAGAATCTACGGTTGCACTAGGGTCTATCGATATTAATAACTCACCCATCTTGATAAATGCATGGGCATCACGTGGATCTATGCGAGTTTCCTTTCTTAAAATTTACAAAGCCTTCTCTTCCTGCCCTTGCTAAGCATATATATGGCCTACAAATTTGGTAGACATGTATAAAAAATTTGGTAGACATGTATAAAAAATTTGGTAGCATAGGAAAGGAAATGACCTTTGGAAAAAATGCCTCAAAGAAATATGGTCTCATGGTGATGGAATGCCATGATGAATGTCATGACATGTGAATTTTTATGGATTTTCATGGCATTCCATCACCATGAGACCACATTTCTTTGAGGCATTTTTTCAACAAGTTCACTGCCTTTTCTATGCTATTGCTTACTATTATGCTTTGATAGATTTTTTCAAAGCATCCATAACTTGTTTGAAAGCACTTTTTTTAGGATTTTAGCCATAGCAATAAGGCAGAAAATTGTTTGATAAAATGATTTGGTAGAGAATATGTATGAAAAATGTTGTAGTATAGACAAGGCAGTTAACTATTTGAAAAAATGCCTAAAAGAAATGTGGTCTCATAGAATGCCATGACAAGAAAATGCAATTGGCAGCTACTCCTAGTTATTAATTATGCAATGTGAAGTAATTGCATAACTGCTTAGGTTGAATTTGTGGAAACTATATTGTATTTGAAAATTTGTCATCTATCAACATCTAGTTATTAGTTATGCAATGTGAACTAATGCTTTGAGTTTGAAAGATGTGCAATGCAATGTAATCAACAATGCATATGATTACATGAATAAATAATGGATACAAATTCATAATATACCTCTATATTCCAACCTTAAATACATAGAAAATACAATCATACTCAGTATTATCAACAAATAATTGAGACTAGAATTTGGGCACCAGATTGAATATTATTTTCCATTGATTGTTTCAAATAGATATTACAATATAACATAAGTCTCCTCATATATGTTTCTATAAATGCCTATGATGATGATATCAAAATTCAGTCTTGGTTTCTCTTTTATAAGAGAAACAACAAGCTTCAGATCGTTACAAAATATGAAATCTTTTCAAAATTCAAGCCTCTTTGTATAAACTAAACTAAACATTAGTTTTTCTTAAAACATAAAATAGAGAAAGTAGATAACTAATGAAGTCCACAACACTCATGACACCATAGTTCATTAATCTCCGTAAGGCACCCATGATCACTGAAGATCTGTTCAAGGTCCTTTCTCCACATTATTGTATCTGAATGTGTGGTTCTTCCACTATGACAACCCCAAGGCCTACTGGTTAGGGAGAGGACCCATATACCTCTGCTCCCACTCATACATTGTATAGTCATGTGGCCATTTGTATTCTTCAATTTTCAATATATTTGCAAAGTGAATCTTTCATTGGTTGTCTAGTAACACCTTTCCATCCATGATAAGCTTGGAATATCCAACAACCAACACTATTACTTCATCCATGATTAAGTCGAACATGTTAAGACTCAACTCACCATCCTTTTGTATGCGAGTGATACACTGTGAAACAATCTGGCCAAATTCACTCTTCCATTCATTGAGGTCCTTCAAGTGGTCATCATATTTCAATAGTTTTGGCACAAACCATTGATTCAGAGTATGAAATAAATCTATTCTTGTTTTGATCTTTTGGTCCTCTCCTTGTATATATTGGAATTCATCTATAAATACTTTGGCCATATGCTCTGTAGGTTTTAATGTTGCAGGAACCTTTGTACTCCTCTGTAAGATTCTACACAATGTTACAAATGTGTGGTGTATAGGCTACCAGTTCTTAAAAATGGGATCCAGTATGGGTAGATGTGTTTTCATCTAATCAATTTCTTGTGTCAGTGAGCTGTAGCAATCATACACACTTTCCTACTTATCCACAATTAGCTTTATCCTATACTCGAGGACCTTCTCTAAGACATTGTAGATTTCATTATTCACTCCTTCCTTACACTCATTGTTAGAATTTTTTAACTCTTCAATCTCTTGTCTAAGAATGCTCACTTGTTCAGTAGAAGCACTCTCTATATCAACTAGTGGAGTAGGAGGACGTTGGTATAACATTATTTCCTTGTTCTATGAGGGGCATGCTCCTTTCAATTGTTCCTTCAACTACACATTTTCCATGAACAATTTATTGACTTCATCATTTAAAAACTTTTGTTCCTTTTCATACTCTCCCAATCTAGCTTCTTCCATCTCCTTAACAATAGCTTGGGTGAAAATAGTTGAATGCATTGTCATGGTTGTAGCTTCTAAAGGAGATGTATCATTTAATGTTTTCACCATAGTTGTCCCTTTCATTTCCTACACTACATCTAATAACCTTGGTTTTTGTGTACTCTTTTGTTTAGCCCATAATTATAAGGTTTCAATTTTAGGGTTATACCCTATGCCACTTACCCCTTCATCCGAGTAAAACTCAACAATCAACATTGGGTCCTCCTATGTTCTCACTTGATCAACTAAAAATATTTTCTTTAATTCCATACCAGGGACAATAAGTATATTACTTTTCAAAATCATCTCTCTAGCCTCTTGTGGGATGACATCAATATTATCAATCCTTAATTCATTAAAAGTTTGGGCTACTATCTGGTCATGTTGGGATTCCTCAGCTCCCATCTTATTTATTTCAACCCTTGCTTCAAAATCTCTCATTTTCATCTTAACCCAAAAGTCTTTAAATTCAGGGGTTTTGATAAATTCATCATCTTCCAAGAACATGTGAGCTGCAACTACCCTGCCATCCTCATGCATTTCTCTTTCTCCTTGTACCTCAATATCGACTCTAACTTCAAGCCTGTGAGATTTAGTTTCAAGCATAGGTTGGTCCACTTCAACATCATCCTTGAAATGTATTAACACATTAACTAATTTTGTATCTCCAACCTCCTCACTTATTTCATAGGAAACAAGTGGCTCTATCTCTTGTGTCTATTATTTTTTAGAAGGTGGTTGTTCAGGAGGTGATCCTATAGAAGCATGACATACTAAAATAGTATCCAAAGTTTGTTCTATAATTTCAATACCACTCGGCCTTTTAGAATACAGTTTGGCAAGGTCCCATGTAGCTACTGCAGTATTAATTAATTCATGAAACTTATCAATTATCATATCAATCCTCTTGATAGGATTTGCTTCCTCTACAAAATAACCCAAGAAATCACTGTGCTTCATCTTTCTTTCTTCCTCAAGATTTTGCATAAGTTCCCATTTTCTCCTCCTATCATATACTTGTTGAGGAGTGAAACAATTTCTGATTACATCTTCTTCATAGTCAACTTGGTGAGTAACCATAGCCTTGGTAAGGATGGTGCATCTTACAAAATTCATGTGACCCTTAGCGTCAAAAGCTCTTTCCTCTCCAGACTGTAAAGAGTACCTTGATTTTAGATAATTTTGTAACTCTTCAAGTCTATCGAATCCCACTAATAGTTCCCAACATGTTAAATTGGGTACAAATGTACCCTTCTGTTGTTTACTCATGACATCCTTTTCCATACATAAAATTAACTACATGAACTCTAAAAAGGCTAATCTAAGGGGGAAAAAATTTGGCAGTATATATGGGGCTTGTGGGCATCCATAAATCCTAATTATTGTGATATCTGGTAGAAAAGACCAATCACTGAAGTTATGAGTATGGTATTCCTTAGGTTTCAAAGCCAAAGGTCTTAAAAATTGTAGCACAAGTGTGTGTAGTCTTGGTAGTTGGTGGCCAAGAACTCTCATAATTATGTACACAAAATCATCATAGAATATCACATAATTTGAATTCTTACATTTGTTTTCCCATATATAACACCTTAGTTGCATTGGCAGCAAATTCCCTTGCTTTTCAATCTGACCCAAACACATCCTTTTGCTCCATCTATCTTTATTCTGGTATAATATCAAGTGGCACAATAAAGAATATTACCTGAATATTATGTAGGCTCTATTTTCCATGACTTGCAGAAATGCTTCATGCAATGCTTTCTCAAGATATGAGGCAAAATCATATTCAATGTTCATCTCAAGGTTTTGGATCCTCATAGCTATCATCATTAAACTAACTGGCATTCACTCTTCTGCATCTATCAAAAGTACTTGACAAAGAGAAAAGTAGGTTTTCTTGAAATAGAATTAGAAATCTGAGACTTCAAATGGTTCAGTAGCATAAGGGGATATAGGAATCACCTTGTTGTTCACACCCCTTTTCATGTAAATGGGGACTTCATCACTTCTATCAGTTTTCCTCGATCTAGTATATTCTTCTTTACTTCTTTGCAAATCAATTTTAGTCAGGGCTTGTCTGTTTAGGTCAAAACATTCAATGATGGCTACTTTAGTCAACACAACTAATGGTGAACCATATAGTAATCTCATAGACCTAGTAGCAGGATGATAACTCTGAGCCAATACTATGATGAACTCTACATCTATAAAAACATTTGGGAAAATTAACTTGGCCAAATCCAATGCCATGGATTTGACACTAGAATCTTTCCCTCCCTTTTGTCATAAAAGTAACAAAACAGTTCCTTCCCAGAGATAGGGATAAGGGCATCTCTACAACTATGAGCCACATCATTAAAAACATTCTTAAATCCTCTCTCAATTGATTCATGGAGTATATCCATGATATACTAGTGTAAGGACCTCTTTTTAACATTAGATTCTTCATTTTTAGTTTGAGGTTCTTTCTTCTTGGGTGACATGATGACATTTTTAGTCTCAAGTTCTTTCTTCTTGGGCGACATGATGTTTAACTATCCTACATCTCCTAGTGTATCTAAAATGCAAAATTCCAAACAACCTTGTACTCGTAAAACTTAATTCACAATTTAACTATCTTACTTCTCCTATACTTCTGAAATGCAAAAATCCAAACAATCTTGTACTCATAAAACTTAATTCACAAGAGTTTTGTGCACTTACCTGGGTTATGATGGTTGCAAAGCTTAACCTCCTTGAACTCCCAGCTCCCCACATGATAATTTTTGCAAATGAGTGCAAAGAGAATATTGAATTCTTTGTTTAATGGCTTTTGAGCTTAGTCATGTCAACATTAATATCAACCTTACACCAAATATTTTGCTCGTAGTTCGAGTTTGAATATGTACCATTGATTTTACAAGATCAGAAGATTGATTTGATTTGTGCATTTAATACCACTTTATCACCACCACTTTCAATAACTACCATGAGATAGAGGGGTATAAACCATTATACCACATGCTTCTTTGCATTTCACCACAGGGTAGTCGGAACCTTACCTCTATACCCCAAGCTTGACTTGTTTAACCCGTGATATTGTAGTTTACATTAATGGTTACCACCATACCGCATGCTTCGTCACATCCTTCTGTGGTATAGTGGTTCATACTGCCCTACAACATTCCTTTATGATCTTCCTTGTGGTATGGTGGGTTATTCCCCACTATACTATACCCTTCATTTTTCCTTCTCGTGGTATGGTGGTAAACATCTTCATGTTGTCTATTACACACCGCCAACCCACCAAGAGTTCAAATTATTGTTGCGGGATTGCGGTAAGAGACTGTTAAGGGATTTGGAATGTTTTTAGCTAGACATGTTTTTGCTTAAGTATATATATATCATAAATTTTTGGATTTGTATAGGTCTTTCATTGTCAGTCAGACCTAAAAAATTTATATGTTCAGTAAAAAATAAAAATGAATATAAGGGTCAAGGCTTGAGTCATCAAGCTCAAGGTTAATTGTGATGATGGAACTAGGAAAATTTTTAAGGTTCTAACACACCTCATGATGAACTAGACTATGGTTTTCCTTCATCTTGCTTGAGTTATGTTTTTATGAGTTATTATCTTGTGAAAATATCCCTAAGGAATTTTTTTTTATATCTATAATTGAAAAAAAAATCTTGGTTTTTGACAACAAATACTTTTTAATTTGTAAGCTAAATTCTATTTTAAGTTTCCATTTACAGTTATCAGTGGATTGGAAAGTCAACAATTATCAACTTATGAACTCAATAAAGTTTTACTGATTCAAGTTGTTGATTTATACATTATTGTTTATTTAGACTTTAGGAAATGAAGTCAAGGACTGTAAGGTACAAATTAGATAGTGATCATAATGTTCAAATTCTAGAGACAAAATATGAGCACACATGTAATAAAAAAAGTGGCCAAGAATAATGAATGTTTTTTTTTAGTCTTGGTTTGAAAAGGAAAGTTGTAAATCCACTAAGTAGTATATTATTTGTTTAAGAGTGTTTAATCAAATTTTATATGCAAGATATTTATGTATATAAGAAATGATATGATATATATTTTTGTTTTATAGGCAACAAAAAGAGTGCAAAGAAAATGTGGAGAAAAAACAAAAGGAAAAAAAAGATACAGTTCCGCCATCTTGTAGAAGCCAACGCTTTTGTGATTCAACAAATGCAATTGGTGAAAATGATAGTTGTGATGATGTACAACTTGGTATAACACATGGTGATGTACAACCTAATATAGCACATGGTGAGGTGCATCCTGATATAACACATGTTGATGTGTAGCTTAATATAGAAAATGGTGATGTGTAGCTTGATATAGCACATGGTGATGTGCAACGTTGTGATGATCTCTTAGGACTAAGTCTAAGAGATATTATTGAAAAACATTAGGGCAAAGGAATAGTAGGTCTGCAGATGCTTTTTTCAATATTAAAGGATGTGCTTAATAATGTGGAATCCACAGAGACACATACTAATCTACCTACTCATGCCACACCTGATGTGGCCAAGGAGCATGAAGTTCTAGTTAATGAAAGTTATGGAGAGAGACTACTTGACTTTGTTGTGCCTCAAAGTGCACCTATTGCATCTAGAACTTTTAATGGATGTAGTGGATCAGCCAAAAATACTGGTAGTGGTAATTTAATAGAATATGTGGATGCTTTTGTCAAAAGAAAAAGATTGAGTCAAGATTTGTACAGATCTATTAAGAGGAATGCAAAAGAAAGAAAAATAGAAGGCAAGAATCCATTCTTGCTTGAGGTGTCGAGAGATGGTGAGTCCATTGCACCAAATGTTGCAAGGTGGGCCACCAAGATGGGTGTAAGATGTAGGGCCCATTTAGATATTTGCAAATAAAATTTTGTAGATCAAGATCCATGAGCTGTGGAAAATGTTAGACAAAAAATGGAAAATGATTTTGAGACTACTGGTGGAAAAATCTCTAGAAAATATTACAAGCAAAGGATGAGAGTTTTGATGGAAAATTATATATACATGTGTAAAAAAACAATCATGTTGGGAAAAGAGAGGTTCAACTCCGGTTTATCTCCTAAAGAGTGGGAGGCATTGAGAGAAAGTATGCATTTTGAAGACTATTTGGTAAAGAGTAATAGAGGCAAGAGATAATGTGAGGGCTAGATATACATTTGGATGAGGCAGGTTGCTTGCCAAAATGGAAAAAATTGCAGTAAGTGTAAGGATTTTTGGTTCAATTTACATTTTGTTATTTATTTTGATTTTTTATTGCGTTGAATATAGGTTGAAATTGACATTGTATTTTAGGTGGAAAACAGTAATAGAGAAGCAAGTGTAGAAGATATTGTCAATTATATGGAAGGAGTAGATGCTAGTCAATCTAAGAGTAGGATGAAGTTGAAATCTAGTTCATTAACAGAGATTTCACAACTATCTATTAATTTCCCAATAGGATCCTTTGTAGATCATGTCAACTCATATGAAAAAGGGTACCAAAAGGTAATGAATTGGATATTAGGTTTCAGTCACCAAGTTTCAATGTTGTTTGAAACTATTAACCCTATGGTTTTTACATGAAATGAGCATAAATCCATAGATTCAAATGAGGTAAGAGGCTCTATTGATCTCATTTCTTCTTGTTTAGTAGTTTTATACAAATGCCTCTTAATATGTAGATTATTGAAATCTCAGCGTAGGAGAATCCAACCTAGTTTCTTTATTGTTGGAGTGATCCAAAAAATGTTCTTTTGGACAAATTTAGAGCTTGCATTCTTTACTTGACTATTGAATGCTTTTTATATTTTTTTGAATGATGGTTAAACTACATGCAGAGCAATTTTTCCAAAGTAATAGGAAAACAAAAATGCATTTAGGGTGTCAACAAAGCTGTTGATATTGATAGTGATGAAGTGGAAAAGAATGTACAACACAGTCATCTTAGTTGTCCTGAAGTTGAGGTAATTAATATAATAGTTTTCAATTATCTATTCCAATTTTTTGTCATTCTTCATGCTTAAAATGTTCTTTTCGACAAAAAATTATAGCCTTTTCATTCTTTACTTGACTTATATTAATTATTGCATGATGATTAAACCACATGATGTAGAGCAATTATATGAAAGAAGGACAAAAAGAAAAAAGCCCTGTCAATAGAACTCTTCGCAAAGCTGTACAACTTAATGTTTGTGATTATGTTGATAGTGGTTATGATGATGAACTCGATGAGAATGCACATGATATTCATAGTGGTAGTCATGCTGAGCTCGAGGTGAGTGTTATGAAACCACATGCAAGTAAGTACTATTCAAGTAAGTAATGGTTGTTTTATTATGTAAATAAGGGTAATCATCACCTATTTGATAGAAGTTAGATATTAGAATAGTAGTGAAGTGTAATTAGCTAGTATACATAGATTGTGGAATTAAGGGAGAACATATAACTTACATATGGAAGCTTAGAGCTTAGTTGTAATAGAGTGTTTTATAAAAGCACATACAAAAAATTATTTATTCCAAGACATAAGACATTACATACAACTATCAAAAAAAATATAATGTGTGTTTTATATCTCAATACAATTTGTATTTTTTTTGTTTTTGCAGAGATTTATTGATTAACTCCAAGAAGGGGATACAATTGAGGTTTTCAATTGTATGATGGTGTTGTTGCAGGCATTGGGAAGATTCACTCACTATCTATTATACATGGAGTCACATTGAAAGGAACAGGAGATGCAAATGTTCTCTGTCTGAAAGAGAAAATAGGGACCTTTGTATGGTGGCCACTAAAATATTTGAAAAAAATCACAGAGAGTTAGTCATAAGTGCATAAGAGAAAAATAAGGGTTAGTAGCAGTAGAGTGTGGAGAGTGAAGTTGGAGATAGATAAGTACTAAGCTTGAATAAGTTGAACCCAAACAAAAACCAGAAAATCTAATTTGGGTGTACATTCTATGAGTAGAGTAGAGAATGTTTTATCTTACTGCAATTGTAATGTAAAACCCCTTGATTATGTTCTTCTCTTTTTATTTGGGTTCCACTCATTCAAACTAGTGCATTATAGAAGAGGGGATATGTTGTGTAAGCAATAGACGTAGAAAAAAGTTGCAGAGAGTGCAACACACATGTATGTGTAGTTGCAAATAAGTTGCAACATAGAGTTGTCATCAAAATTGTAATATATTGTATAACCAAAAAAAAGGCATTGTAACTCAATTTTCCTAGTTATAGCACTGAGAAACACACTTTGTAATAGTACATTTTTCAAAGCAAAGACACATTTTTGTCTTGTATTTGATGTAAGAACATGTTTTCTCAATAAAATTTCAATATTTTTTCTTCTTAATAGTCATTTCATTATGTGCAAATGAATTATTGATTATGTTTTTTTTGTGTTTTTATCTATTTAAACCTCAATTAAAGAATTTTCTCATTTCCAACACTTATAAGCAAAAATTGGTGAACAAAAACAATTAAATAAACTACCAATTGACTAAGTATACTACCAACTGACAAAAAATAGTGTTAATAAATATGACTAAATATAATGATTATGCAATTAACAAACAATGTATCAATATACCTATCAGTTGACAGAAATCAATGAGCAAAAACAATTAAATAAACTACCAAATTGATCAAAATGACGATTAAAATTAATGACTAAATACACTACCAATGGATGGAAATCAGTGAATAAAAATGACTAAATAAGTGACCAGTTAAAATCAATGAATGACTAAATTAATGACTAAATAAGTGACCAGCTTAAAAAATTCAATGACTAAATTAATGACTAAGTTACACACTGCCAAATCAATCAAATTAACAACTACATCATCAACCAAATTGATCAATCAAACAACTAAATTAATGAGCAAGTCGATCACTCAGACGACTAAACCAACAACCAAATTGATCAATTAGGAAACTAAATTAATGACCAAATTGATCAACCAAATGACTCAAAATGGTTTAGTCATCAATTCAGTCGCATTATAAATGACTGGAAATAAGCTACTACTAGTCACGTGACAGTGTTTAGTCATTTATAAGCAATTTTTAGTAGTTTATTATTGTTTCTGTACTAGTGGAAAGAGGCAAGTGAAATTTCTAATTCAGATTCTTGGTTGGAAGTCATGAATGAAGAAATGGCATCATTGAAAAAGAATGAAACTTGGAGTTTGGTGCCCTTGCCTGAAGGTAGAAAGCCTATTGGCTGTAAATGGGTATTTAAGAAGAAAATTGGTCTAGATGGTAGTGTTGAAAATTATAAAGCTAGGTTGGTTGCAAAAGGTTATTCCCAAGTAGAGGGAATTGATCATGGTGAAATATTTTCTCCTGTAGCTAAGCTGACATCTATTATATTTTTTTTGTCACTTGCAACAGTGTATGACTTAGAGATTGAATAGAAGGATGTGAAGACATATTTTCTTCATGGAGATCTTGAAGAAGAAATTTATATGTCCCAACCTGAGTATTTTGTGAAAAAAAATGTAAAGAAAATCTAGTTTGCAAGTTAAAGAAATCTTTGTATGGTTTAAAACAATCTCCTAGAATGTGGTATCATTGGGATTTGTAAGATCAAGATCTGATCATTGTACTTTTGTGCTATCATTAGGATTTGTAAGATCAAGATCTGATCATTGTGTGTACTTCAAAACAAAAAAATGATCGACTTCTTATTATTTCCCTATATGTTGATGACATGTTGTTCATAGGAAATAGTAAGGCTATGATTTTTGATCTAAAATCTCACTTGTCAACAAAGTTTGAAATGAAAGATCTAGGTGTAGCAAGGTATATTCTGGGGATGGAAATAAAAAAGGATAGAGGAAGTAGAAAGCTTTGGCTTAGCCAGAGTAAGTATATCAATATTGTCCTAGAGAGATTTGGTATGACTGATTGCAAGCAGCTAGTTATTCTAGTGTTGCAGGGAACAAAGCTATCTGTTGAAGATTGTCCAAAATCTCCTACTGAGATGGAGGACATGCCCAGAGTTCTTTATGCAAGTGTAGTTGGTAGTTTAATAAATGCAATGGTCTATACAAGGATAGAAATTTCCCAAGCAGTGGGAGTTCTTAGCCATTTTATGGAAAATCTAGGTAGACCACACTAGGATGCTATGAAAAGAGTTTTTAGATATTTAAAAGGTACCTCTCAGTATGCTTTTAGCTACCATGGTAACTAGGTTGGGTCACAGAGATCCATTAGGATTCAAGGTTATGCAGATTTTGATTGGGTAGGGGACATTGACAATAGGAGATCCTCCAATGGATACATCTTCACGTTGTTTGGTGGTGCAATTAGTTGGATGAGCAAGTGAAAGGTTGTAGTTGCTTTATCTACTACTAAGGCAGAGTATATGGTAGAAAAACATGCGTGCAAAGAAGAAATTTGGATTAGATGTTTGTGTTCTAATATTGGGTTCAATGTAGGGAAGATTACTATTTTCTATGATAGTCAGAGTGTTATTTGTTTGGAAAAAAATCCAAATTTCCATGCCAGGCTGAAACATATTGATATGTAGTATCATTTTGTATGGTATATGGTGGAGAATGGATAGGTCAGTCTTGAAAAAGTGGATACTATAGAAAATGTTGTAGATGTGTTAACAAAACTAGTGAGCACATACAATTTTAGGTGGTGTTCTAATTTGATGGGCCTTGGGGCCTTTGACTTTTAGTAATCTCAAGTATTGGAGAAGCTAGTAAATCTTCGTCAAGTGGGAGCATGTTGGAAACCTTTTCTCAACTTAGTGGCTTGATATTGGTAGAATTATGTTCTCTCTCTTTGTCAGCAAGATAGTATAACATCGAAGGGACTTTGTTCATAGCCTCTTTGATGGCCCAATAAGCTTTCATATCTCACCTAGCTCTTCATTGGCAATACATTGCGTGGTTAATGAGACTTCACCCATTTTCTCCTTGACAGATTGAAATCCCTTGCTTTGGCATTGTGTTTACATTGTCAACAAGAGTAGCTCACTTTAGTGAGAGTTTCTGAGATGCCTCTTTGAAATTCTAAAACTTTGATGGAGTATCTTGTTGGTAGGAGATTGCACTGTCACTATGACATTGAATAATGTCTCCTTGGCATCTTGATGGCTCTATGTCGTAGAGACCTAGATGCTTCCCCGAGACATTATGAAATGTCTCTTCGACATGTCGATGGTAGGTTGGAAGACTCTTGTTGGTGTGACTTTGTGAGTTCATTGAGACTTTGTGAAATGTCTCTTCGATGAGTTGGTGAACATCTTGAGTGATAAAGTGGACATCGACAGGACTTGCTTGTATCAATAGGAGAAGCTAAAATATCTCTTCGACATGGCAATAAGGTTGGTTGATAGTTTATCATAAGTAGCACATATTAGTGTGACTCGAGTAGATTGGAAAGAGATTGGAGTTTGTCTCTTCGACATGGCCTGATATGGTAACTGTTGTGTGATGGTTTGTCTGTTGTTACGAATGGGAACTAAATTAGTATGTTTCCTATATGGGTATGGTGATGTAGATTGATTGTAATTCTCTTGTAAAGGAAAATGCTAAAATGTGTAATTCATTTTAATAGTGTTTTTGGAGTCATGTTGTGAGTATGAGTGTGTGAGAATGAGATTGATCAAAATTGTTATAATGTTTGAATTGTATGTGGTGAATTAATATATGAGAGAAAAAAATTGTAACTATGTATGTGGACTTTGTTCACTATGATACAAAGTGTTTTTTCTTGGTGTTGTGGGTTTTACTCCCAAAAGGGTTTTCCCACATTAAATCTAGTGTTCATTATGTGGTTGTGTTAAATTTGTTCTAGTGTGTTTTCTGCTTATGTGCATCTTTAATGAACTGTAATTCAAAATTGAACCATATGTCTGCATTCTCTTCTTATAATTAGCATTATCAAAGTGTTTTCGCACCCCTGCTTTCCTTACACCCACTCGGTGTTTATTTTTCAACAAGGTGTGTGAATTCTACAACTACCGAGAAACTTCTAGCAAGATGATGTGATCATTAGGTTAGCGCGGTAGTTGGTAGGGTTTCCCTAAGAACCCTTCGACTTTGATGTATGTGAACTTTAGAAACTGTATAAATAGATACCCAAATCACTTGATGAAGGCCTTCATTCTCTGTGATACCCTTCTCTCGAAATCTCCTCCTATGAGTCTGATTATCTATGCGATGAAGGCATCATTCACCCTTTTGTATTATTTCTTAAAGTTTCTATATTGTAGCTGAGGAGTCATAAAATTTGAACTCTCCTCTCTTTTCCCCCAGCAAGCCTACACAAAATACTCCTTTATATGGGAACTTTCTGCCAGGAGGTATACTAGATACAAAGTCATGTAAAATTGAGAAGTTTTCTTCATTGCCATCAGTTGGTTGTGAAGGTTTTCATTTATCATCTTAGCCCAATGGAACCTAGCCTCTCCTCGAATGATATCTTGAATGAAATAGAACATCCACTCCTTAAAGAATGCAATAGTTGGTAGGCCCATTACTCTACTTAATAGAGTAACCAAGTCATGGTATTCTTTGAAGAAATCACTTCTGAACAACTCTCGAGGTACTTTGTTGGGGTTTCCCTCTTGTCTTTCAACCAATGCTGGTTGATTGTTCTTTTGCATCTAAGGGGGTCATGTTTCCACATGTTTTCAACAAATATCTTCTTTGTTTCCCCCATTTTATCAAATGTGGGGATGTTAAATGTTAGGCCAATAGATTTAGCAGACAAGTCTTCCAATACCCTTCCATCCTTATGAATGATCTTCCTGTTGGAATGATAACATTCCTAACATGTCATGATTAGCTCTGGGGAAATTAATGTAGGAGGAAAACCAGATACCTTAGTGAGGCCACTTGCCTTGATCTTTGATGCATTTTCTATATGGTAGGGTTAACCATCATCCTTTTCCTGAACTCATCAATATTCATGTGTGTTATGTTTGTATCAGACACTATGTCCCAGGTAGAGGAGATCTTGGAGGTACACTCCACCCCATGGAACTAATACTTCATTTATTATTTTTCTTCCTTTCCTCTTGGTGTGTGAGCGGGATTTTTTCCTTTGTTAGCTTTCTCAATGGGCCTCCCTGATAGACCTACACCAGGTTCTATAAATCCTGCACATACAGATTGCAGTAAGTGTCTTACATATTAAGGAGGCAAACATCAATTAAATCCCTCAAATTGAGCATTAGATCCATTAATGCATCATCAAAAGATAATAAAATTCATCACCACACATATTTTGGAGCTCATTCAAGTCATTTGGAAAAATGCCAACTCAGGGATGCGAGTTTCTCTTGGGTGGAAGTCGTCAAGAGCATTGTGGAGCAAGATGATGATGGGTTCACGAAATCCTGCAAATGACTGTCCGCAATGAGGTTTTCGCATGGTTGTTTGGAAGGAAAATCTCTGATGTAATGATTAGGTACGTGTGCAATTAGATAATGAGTCACTTACAATCATTAGATTAGGCCTTGATGCACTTACAGGTTTGGGTTATGTGGGCATCGTGAGGTACATTTTCATTCAAAGTTTAGCCGTTAAATAATAGCATTTAGGAGATGGTGACCTACATGAAGAGGTCTGCATTGTGGGACCTGCAACACCTTGGATGTTAGGTATTATGTCTTAGAGTTTTCATCATTTTCGAGACTATGGGAACAAACTATTGGGCCACCACCAAGTGTTTTCTACTAAAAAACAACCATGAGGGAGTGGTGGTCCTTAGTCAGTGGTTTGCATTGGTGGGCCCGCAATAACCTTTTGGACTTAAGCTTTGTGTATAGAATCCTTCAAACTTAACAAAGGGAAAACCACCCTGTAAGACCTGTGATGTGGGAGGGTGCAATCACTTGGAGCGACGATGACAAAATGAGATTCCACACAAAGGTAAATGTGTGATTTTGCAATGTTTTAACCGATGTCGAGGATCTTTTGAATGCTTGAGGCATATTACAGGCATGGGACCAAGGCTATAAAGGTTTGATAAGACTGCTAGGGTGAACTAGGGTTTCACTTTCAAATATGTTAATATCAACTAACCTTAATATTTTTAAGTTTAATCATACAAAAAAAAATGTGCACCTACCTTTGAAATCATGCGACAATGCAAGGAAAATACAACTTGAATCTGCTGCAAGATCTCGTGTGGGTGGGGGATTGGTCTCTTCCTTTGAAATTTTGAATTGCAAGGGTGAAAATGATAGGTCAGGCACCTCCTATTTAAAGGAATTTTGGCATTAATGGAACACATTTAATATCTAGTACAGAGGCAAGTTGAGTTGGTGGGTTTATGGAAACCCAAGTCAAGTTGGACGTCAGTCAAGATGCGAGCAGTGAAGGTGAATATGGGATCCCTACAATATCTATTATGTGAGAAGACACCTAAGATTGGCTGCTAGCTAGTGATAGAGTGATAATGGTGATCTGCAAGAGGAGACTTGCAAATGTAGGTTTGCAAGGCCAGAAGGATGCGGTGATAAAAGACCAAGGGAAACATGTGAAGGAAAATGACTTAGTAGATTTTGGGTCAGTGAATTATGTCAATTGGAATGTGATGACTTTATTGCTTGTGACCAACTTAAGCTCAAAAATAGGGGCACACAAAATGAGGCAAATGCAAAAACGAATGGGTGAAGGCGAAATGGAAAGATGGGGTCCCCAGTCCAAATAGGGCATGTGTGCTATAGGCACAACAATACCCATGATGTTTCATGCTGATGGGGCTCAAAATTGTTTTTGGATCATTGATCATAATGAAGATTAATAATCCAAAATCAATTTTGGGTCACATGAGAATTAAAAATACTAGGTACATTTTACCTTGTGGAATACAATGAGGGTTGTTAGATCATATGTTAAATCAATGGTGACAACTAGATATTATAGAACCTACCCCTTAAACCCATTGATCACTCCACCATTGAACCCCTACTTTTTCATAACAATTAATTTTTTTAAATGGAAGGATTTTCCATCATAATTAATGCATTTTCCTATTATTTTCCAAGATTCACCAAGATTTAATATAAAATTTTAGTGATATAAAAAAATTTCCAAAAAATTATTATTATTTTGTTAAAGGAAAGATTCACCAACAAAAATTAATATTTTTTTCTAAAAAAATAGAATATTCACATGGATTTTATATATTTTCTTGAGGGGGGTTTCTTAAAGTTATCAATGCCTTGTAGAAATTTGATAAACATAATGGAGATGAACTAGTTAATTCACAAACCACAATAGTCATTCAATTCCTTACAAAAAGTACTTCCAAATCCTTCAGCTTTTTAATTATTTTCTCTAGAAATTACAATAATAAACTCCCAAAATAAAACTAATTCTCTTTTTTAATAGCTATTCATTTTCCTTCAAAACATAAATTGAAACCTTAAAAGAAAAATATAATATTTATATAAAATAATTCACTTAAAAATTTAAGATTAAAATATTATATTATCTAATTCACATATTCAACACTATTTATTTTGTTAGATTATCAAGGCTACTATTGGAATATCAAGATGAAGATATATTTATGGGCATTGCCAATACTTTTATGTAATACATTGTATTGGATGAGGTCATAAATTTTAAGAAAAGCTTGTTGTTTGCAAGATTTTACACTCTTGTTGAGGATGACAAGGTGTTCCATTCATAGATTACCTAATCATCCAAGATGGGAAACTTGGTGTAGTAGACTAAATTTTAAAATTATTTTGTTGTTTGTCATTAATACTCCAATGTGGGTCATGTCGATGCTAATTTTTTGAGCAACAAGAAACCCTATTATATTTGGTGGAAAAAGGGTCAAGCATCATTTTTTGATAAGGATTGTAACACCACCATTGAGATTGTGTATATGGTATGTAAGGGGTGTGATCCTGAAGTCTGTAGTGTTTAGATGCATAAACCTTTGATGGAGTTTCTTGGTGGGGCTTCAGAAATGGGATTTGAGATAGCACTTATACCTTTGGATCATCTTGATTCTTCAAAAAAGAGGAAGCTTGTGTAGAAGGACCTTAACATCAAGTAAAATATTATTTGTGGTTAATCAGAAATCTTTGGAATAATTTGGCTTCACCCTAAATTTAGGCTAGTTCTTTTTCAAGCATATTTTTTTCCTTTATTAGTTTTTTAGTTGTTGTGTTGTTATTTTGCTAATATTTTTTGGTGATTGTCTTTTGTTGTTTTACTGAGCTAAGTCATTTTCTTACCTTCCTTCTTGTACAAGGGTCTAGGCCCTTTCAAGATTCTAGTCTACCATAATAAAAATATGAACTATTATTTTAAATTAAATTATTCTTTATTATATTAATTAATTTCTCAAACTTGGACCATAGGATAAAGTACTTCATCCAAAAATGTAGTTCTCCTTCTCCATTACATATACCTATTTCATAACACATCTTGCCACACAAAATTTGGTAACATTTTTTAGTTACAACATATATATAACTTATGCTATCACAATAAATATAATATAAAAGAACAATAGAAAGTAAGCACGTCAATATTCTCCATGATATTAACCAATAAAGTCAACAAAACACCATGGAATATTAAATTTAATATTTAATAGAAAACATCCAAAAAAAGTAAAATGGAGATATTACAACCTCACATATATCAACCGAAATTAAAATGTTTACAAGCCTCTTGGTTTCTCAACTCTATAAAATCTATCAATTTCATCTCTATTAATCACTATGGAACAATTATTTTTGGTACACTCAAGTGAACAATCAAGTGATTTGATAATTGTTCAATATTTGATATATGGAGATGGTGACCAATAGAGATACAGATATTTTGATTGTGTTGAGTTGGCCCATCATGTTATCTCACCCCTTGTAGACTAGAATAGATTCATAGAGCATTGTTAGCTACAAAATTCCTCATGGCATTGGTTACTAGTAATGGTAGCTAAATCATGATGACTCCTCAAGATAGTTATTTTATTATAGTTTTTAATTTTTTCTTTAGGCTTTTTGTTTCTTATATAAAAATTTAGAAAAAAAAAAATCTTAGAAACATTTTCCTAATCAACGAAATATTTTTAGTCCTTATTATATAAAAAATTGGAAAATATTCCTATCCTCTTTTATATGTAGGGGTGTGCTCCTAAAGTCTATAATGTTGGGTTGGATATGCCTTTCATGGAGGTTATTGGTTGGGCTTAAGGGATAGGAATTGAGACAGCATGTAACCCTTTGGATCATCTTGATTCATTCAAAAAAGGGAAGATTGTGTAGAAGGACCTATAATGTAGAAAATGCATACCTTTGCATTTTCACACTTAATTTGGACCTATTTTAGTACCACTTGCATTAAATTCCCTTTAGGTCACTTATTATTGGCCCCTAGGACCCTTTTTGGTGCATCCTGAGCATACTTCAACTTTAAATCTGACCAGAATCCATAAAAAAATTGTTAATCCTAGTAACCCACCTTTTAAATTTGCAAAATAAGCCTTGTGGGACCAAGATGCCCTTGGTGGCATGCATCTTAGTCTCGAGTGCTTTATTTTTTGGAATTAAGAGCAGGAAATGAAAATCTTTAATTCAAATTAGCATTTTTTCGGCCTTTGGGATCTAATAATCGAGATATTAGATAGGAGTGCCTATAAAAGTAAGATTCACACCCCATTTTCACCTAAGAAAGTGAGAAGTAAGGAAGTTGAAGAAGTAAATTGAAGGAGAGTTTCAAGAAGCAAGGAATTGAGGTCTTGGAGTACAACCTTCTATTGTGTTTTTGTAGGTTGTTCAAGTCAAGATCTAGCATTGATAAAGACTAATGATGGATGCCTATGGAGGATAATGAGAGATTCTAGGTTGGAGATATAACTATCCATTCTTCCAAGCCTAAAGACATGTTTCTTTATTGATCCCATCTTCCATTGTTGTTCTATTTTTTTCCTAAGGAAGGTACATTTCATTTTTATGACTTATTAAGGTGATTATAGATCTCCTTTGTAGGTCACTTTCATTTCCATCTTAAGAATTCTATTCTAACACATTTGAATAGGGTTTCTCCATGTTCTAGCTTGCATAATCTTAGACACACTTAAGATTAGGACACACACACATTTTGATTTCCAGATCTATGCATTTTCATCAAGGTTTAATTACCAAACAAGGGGTTTGACCAAGGCAAACCCCCATAAGCAAACAATAAAATTTCCTTTGTTTTGTAGGTTATTTACAGGTTCAGATCTGAAGTCTTGGTGAAGAAGGAAGTGCAAACTTTGGACCTAAGGAACACATTTAGAGATTTCAAAAATTTAGATTAGGACTAAGACAATAGAAAGGGCATCTTAGTCCTCCAGGTGGAATTTTGTAGAGATTCTTTCAGATCCTATTCTAACATCCAAAGATATTGCATCTTCCTCAAAAAATAGTAGTGGGACTAATAAGACAATAAGGGAATTTTACTCCTCCATAGCATATTTTGATAGCATTTTTACATTTCTAGAATTCTCATCACATTTCCAAACTTCCCAAGTACACACATCATAACTTCCTGTTGCATTATTTCATCATTTTCATTCTTCATTTAGCTTGCATTATTAGGTTTTGTGAGTTGAATGTTAAAGTGTCTTTTCCAAGCTTTTGCTTGGTGGTGAACCCCTCAAAGCTTAAAGAACACCCCCTCCTAGTTCTTGTTGATAATTGAATCACCCTTTGGGGTTGATAGTCAATCCAATTAGGGTTCCTAGGACATTATTGAATGACCATAGGAGAATAGTTGTGTTAAAGCATCCACAATTTTCTTTTGGTTTATTTTGGTGAACTCAACATTTTATAGCATTCATTTTTTGATTTGGAGTTCATTAAGGTCCTAGATCTAGGTTGCACTCATTCTTGCATTGCATCTTGCATGAGTGAAAGTGCATCTAGGGTTTCTCACACTTTCATTAGTGAAAGTACATATAGGTTGCATTTTTTCTTTCTTGCATCATCTTATCTCATTGAAAAATTGAAAAGTGCATTGTCAATCATTCTAATTGCATTTAGGAACATTGTTATTGCATTCAACTTTGCATTCAATTGCTTATCATTAGTTACTTTTTCTTACATTCATTTGCACACTTTCTTGTTTCTAAACATTAGCTCCTTGAATTAACAACCTGAGAACATTGTTATCAACTCAGATTTTGTTATTTTTTTTCTAAAAAAAAGACCATTACTAGGACTAAAACACCCTTACTAGTGTCTTATTCCCTCTATGAGTTTTTGATCTATAATCTTGTCTAAGTTGTTTGTTGTTTGTTCTAGTTTCTAGAACCTTCAAATTTCATTAGGAGGACCAAGACACCCTTCCTAGTGTCTTAGTCCCTGTGTAGTTTGAGGTTGCTGTTTTCAAGATTAAACAGTGAATTTTTGTGCCTCTGTTTGTTGTAGTTACTTTTTTGTTTGTGTTTTCCAATTTACTGTTTCATGCATTTCCATAGTTAATGTTTACAATTACTTGATAAAGATATATTACTGAACTTTCATTTTACATTCATTACACAACCAAAACACAAAAACCAACACATTAAATCTAAACAAGCATAGGTTCATGGTTTTTTAAAGTATGTCAAAACCCTTTGTCCAAGTTAGTGTAACCCTCAAGACTTTTAGTAGTGATGACTTTGATATGTTAGATGAATCCCTTGAGGACTTCATCTCACAAGGTTCATCCACTAAGGATTTTTCAAACAAACCTAAGCAAACAGAAATATCATTCAACCTCAACTTATCCTTTATCCACAATTAAACGAACCTATCCTTATCCTTGAAGCACCTAAAGAAAATGTGTCGTAGCAATCAAGTTATAATATTGTTGCTCATACATATAACACAAGGAATAATAAACAAACTCAACCTAATCTTGTTTCATTACCATTTCCTAATCTTGTATTTCCTAATACTCCTCATTTACCATCACATAGTGGAAAAGAGTATGATCTTGTTGAACAACTCAAGAATAATCTTGCTAAGATTTCCTTATGGGATCTTATTCAAACCTCACCTAGTTACCACACCATGCTTCAAACAGCCTTACAACAAGTTGTAGTTTCTCCTAGTACAATTGCAAATGATGTGGCAGCTCTAATACAAGGAATGAATTCAATTCATGTAGACATTACCTTTCACCAACATGAGTTCCCTCCCTTGGAGATGAGAAAGAAATATGATGCATTCATGATAATAAATAGATACAACACCATAGGAATAAAATAGACCCTTGTTGACAATGGCTAAACTCTTAATGTGTGCAATGTGAACCTTTTAGATAAATCGAGAGTGGATAAATAAAAAATAAAACTAGATTACTTATTGATTCAAGGATTAGACAATATAGGTTGAACAACTGCTTGGTGTGATTACCTTACCTATTATAGTCAGAAAGGCTACCTTGCAAACTCATATTCATGTTATGCCTCATGAACTTTCATACAATCTTCTTTTAGGATGACCATAGATTCATGAGATGCATGTGGTTCCTTCGAATCTTTGTCGTATAATGAAGTATGTCTATAAGAACAAGTTATAAAAAATTGAAATGGACCTCTAGCCTGAAAGTTTACAAATTGAAATAGGAACCACTATTCCTCTGAAAAAATTAATTCCAACATTAGAAATAGAGCCTATGAAAGAAGAAACACAAGAGATGGAAACAATGTCAAAATTAGTAGATGATGATTGGAGTTCCTTGGAATTCACACCTTCATTTATGGGAGAATATATAATCACAAGAAAAGAGGATGAAAAACAAAATCAACCAATGGTTATGTAAACATAGAAGTTGAGAGAAAACTCATAAGAATATACCTCATCTACTCTTGAAGAAGACACAAGCTACACTACAAAATTTGATGAGATAGATTACCAACAACCACCAAACCCAAAAGAAATGGAAAGAATTTATGGGAGAGGTTATGAACTTTTGAAGCAATTGCGTTATAGTGGAAAAGGATGTGGAAAGAAAGAACAAGGAATTCATTTTCCTGGAGATCTTAACATGAAGAAATGAAAAATGGTTTGGGATATTGTCCCTCTAAGATAAAACAAGCAAACGAGAGAATTTCATTAAACATCAACACTGTTATGCACAAACCAAAAATCAATCTCACTTTAAAGCATCCAGTACTTGATATGAATTCTGGACCATCATGGGAATACGTTGAAGATGATGAATCCTTGAAACAAGTGCTAGGAGTTTATGATAAATCATCTACTCTTCCTCAAAAGAAAAAGGTTACATGTGTTATGATTAGCACCAAGCAAAAAGATGGAGAAAAGGAGAACGATGAGATAGACATGAATAATGAAGAATACAATCTCGAATTTCCAAGATTAAATACACTTCCTTTAGAGGATGTCGTGGATATAGAAATGGGCATCAATGATAAAGAGTAAGTCATTAAGATAGGAGAATGCCTCGATGATGGAGAATAAGAGGATACTGCAACTTTGCTTCATGGCTTTCCCAAACTTTTCACTTGAACCTATACATATATGCCAAGAATTGATCCTAAGATTGTAACACATAATATAGTCCTTGTTGAAAATGCTAAGCCCATCAGACAAAAAAATTGAAAAATGAACCTAAAATAGCCTTGCTTGTTAAGGAAGAAATTGAAAAACTCCTTGAGGTTGGCTTCATAAGACGTATAGATTATTCCCCTTGGATCTCAAACATTGTCATAGTCGTAAAACCTGACAATCATATTAGGATGTGTACGATTTTTCATGATTTGAATAAAGCATCTTTAAAAGATGACTTTCCCCTTCCTAATATTGACATGATAGTAGACTCGAGTGTGAGACATGCTTTGTTATCATTCATGGATGGATTTTCTGAATACAATCAAATTTTTATCACCCCTCAAGATTAGTAAAAAATAGAATTCACAATTGTTTGGGGAACATTTTGTTGGGTTATGATGGCTTTTGGATTGAAGAACACGGGAACAACATATCAACAAGCTATGATACTAATATTTCATGATTACATAAGATTTTGGAAGATTATGTTGATGATATTCTAGCTAAATCTTTAACAAGACAAGACAATGTGAATGTTCTTTGGAATATTTTTGAGTGAATTTGAAAATACAACATGAGATTGAATCCGAAAAAAGTGTGTCTTTGGTGTAGATAGTGGAAAAATTTAAGGTTTTATCGTATCTCACAAAGGCATTGAGGTGGACACAAAGAAAATTGATGCTATTGTTAACATGCCACCTCCTAGAAATATCTCTCAATTGTGTACCTTTCAATGAATAATTCAAGCCATTTGTCATTTCGTAGCATCCTTAGTAGATCAAACATTACCATTTACACATCTCAAAAAAGGCATACATTTTGATTGGAATGAAGATTGTAAACAAGCCTTTCAGAGTTTGAAAGATTATCTTGTCACTACCCCTGTTTTACAACCTGCTATGCAAAAAAAACCATTCATCAGTTATACATCGGCATCAGCCCATTCTCTTGTAGCATTGTTGGCTCAACAAGACAAAAGGTGTAAAGAACATCCTATTCATTACATTATCCAAACATTGATTGATTATGAGAAATGATACACAACAATAGGAAAACAATGTTTGGCCCTTGTATTCACTACCAATAAGTTATGACATTAATTATTGAATGTCAAAATACAAGTGATGATGAATTTTGACCCTTTAAAACACCTTTTCACTAAAATGACTTATCAAGACACTTAGCTAAGTGGGTAATGTTGTTGATTGAGTTTGCCCTTAAATTTGTTTCACAAAAAGTAATTAAGGGTCAAGACTTGACCAACCATTTGGCTGACGGTTCATCTCCTTTAGTGTTACCTGGTAATGATTCTTTCCTTGATGATAATGTGTTGAACATTAAAGAAAATACATAGGAATTGTATTTTGATGGATCTAAGTGCATAATTGGCTTCGACGCAAGGGTTATAATAAAACCACCTGCAAAAGAGCCTATTCCCTTATCATATCACTTAAACTTCCTATGCACAAACAACACTATTGAGTATGAAGCATTAATTGCTAGATTGTGTGTCACTCTAGTTATGGGTGCTAGAGACATTAAGATATTTGGAAATTCAAAATTAGTCATCAAACAAATTTAAATGGAACATATAAAACAAAGCATGACAAACTATCAAAATACAAGGATCTCACAATGAATTTTTTAGAGAAGTTTGAATCATTCATCGTTGATAACATCACTCAAAAAGATAATCATCATGTGGATGCAATGGAAAGTGTAGCTTCTCTTATAACCCCTCAAGATCCTTCAAAAGGCTTCACCTTTATTGTGCATACAATTATAAAACCATCCATCAAAGATAAAGTAGACGAAGTGTTAGCAACAACAATTGAAGACTCAAGTGAATGGTATGATACTATATTGAATTATTTGAAAGAGGTTACCTTTCCTGAGCCAAAAAATAAAAACACTCATTCTTGTCTTCAAAATTTTTACTTTAGATATATCATCCTAGCAGACATTCTATATAAGAAGTCCTTTGATGGCCTTTTGCTTAGGTGTTATAAACAATCCAAAAATCCTATAGCACTTGAACAAGCTCATGTAGGTGCTTGTGGGGGGCATTTTGGGAGAAGATCACTAGTTTAAAAGCTAATATGCATGGGATATTACTGGAAGAATATGGAATGAGATTGCTTCAAATGCATTAAGAAATGCCATAAATGTTAAGAGCATCAAAACTTAATTCACGCTCTTGCCTCCAAGCTTAGGCACAATTTCCTCTTTGACCATTCTTGGTATGGGGTTTGGATACTATTGGAAAAATATCTCCACCCTTCTATTGGACATACATTTATAATCATAGATTATTTCATGAAATGGGTAGAATCTATTCCCTTGCTCAACAACCACGATGTAATATGTCATTTCATATTGGAACACATTATTGCTCGCTTTGGACTTCATTCCATGTTAGTTTCAGACAATGGGGCACCATTTAAGAATAATAATGTGAAGAAGTTCTTGGAAAAAATTAATATACATCGGTTCTCAATGCCTTACTACCTGCAATCTAATGGACAAGACGAATCAACTAACAAAACTCTTGAACAAATTTTAAGGAAAATAGTGAATAAATTGTAGACATTGAAAATTGACCACTTTAATTTGGTCAGTTTACCACTAATTCAAATATTGTCATATCCTCTATATTAATGAAATAATAACCTATTATTTAATTAATATTCATTAGCCCTTATCACTTCATCCTAATTTATTTATTCTATCATCTTTAAATCCTAATACTTGATTAATTTGATAAATCTTAGATTAAGGATGTGCATATTCTTAATACTTGATTAGGGAGGTGTCACATCCTCCATATCATTAATCCTCATTTCCCACCTAATAATTTTCCTAACCCCTCACTTACACAACCTAATCATTGATTAGCTATCCCAACCTACCCTTTGTCAACTCTCCCCATCCCCAAAGGAATTTTTAATTCCTTTTTGTCTTCCCAAGGTCCTTTTGAGGAATTTTTAATTCCTCTCACATCTCCCAATGAATATTAAATTCCTTTTATCCTTTCCATGCACATTAAAATAGAATTTTTAATTCCTTTGGTCAACTCTTGATCTAAACCCTTGATCTTCCTCTCCCTTTCAATCTCCACCATCCATTCCTATCTCCCCTGCTAAATGGTTAACACAACCATTTTTGTCTTCTCAAGCATTCAACCATATGCAACCACAACCTATCACATTCATTATCTCAATCTTTCAAGCCTTCAATCACCATAGCCATCTTGCATCCAAATCAAGCAAAAATCAAGTCGTTATGCTATCAAAATTGATCTAGGAGCACACATATCAAGCCATCAATGAGGGAAAACAAACCCATCAAGCTTAGACAAGGTAAAAATTGGTTTTATTGTCATTTTAAGTTTTAATTTTATCATAAGCCCAAATTTTGAGTGTTTTCTCTAGTTTTTTATCTCTTGCTTGAGTTTATTTCTTGCATTTTAGATAGGGTAAAAACACTACACACACAAACATAATAAAGACTGGTATACACAATCAATATATGCATTATGGGCTTATCATACTAGTATCATAACTTCAATGGGAAATACACCTTACAACCCTGTTTATGGTGTCAATGCAATTATGCCCCTAGAGTTAGAGATTCCTTCTTTAAGAATCACTCTTCAAGGGCTAATTGATGACAATACTTATAGGGAACAATGATTACACCAACTTGAAATGCTCGATGAAAGGTGAATCAACACCCTCGAACATTTTCAAGCTTACCATAAGAAAATTCAATGAAGTTATAATGATCATGTCATCCCTAGTTCATTCAACAAGTGTGATTTGGTGCTATATGAGAATCAACAAAATGTCAATGCCAACTTGGTAGAGAAAGGAAATTTTAGCCCTAATTGGTTAGGACCTTATGTAATTTAAGAGAGCTATGGGTCTGGAGCATACCTGATATCCGAAATGGATGGTACACCTCTTCGGGAACCTATCAATGTCGTGCACTTGCATTGGTATTATGCCTAGCCTTTTTGAATAGTGTGAGTTTTTAAAGAAATGTTTTTAGAGATAATGGATAGTATGTCATTGTCTCTCACACTTGTTTCATTCCTAACACATAGTTCTTTGTGTCTTGAATATTGGAGTAGTGGGTCAAATTCTTTTTGGATTCTTACTTTAGGTATCATGGTATTCATACCTCATGGTTTATGTTATGTTAGGTTAAATCCTTATTTGCATTTAATACTCTACAATTAAATCATAAGTGCATTTAATTTAGCATAACATACTACATCAAGGATTTTAAGAAAAAAAACATGTTATATCATGGAGATATTTATTGAATAGTTTAACAGAGATTATTTAATAAATCACATTACCATCTAACACACAAATATAAAATTTTAACATGATAATATATATATATCAAAAAAATTACTACATCTCATCAATAGAACAATGCCACTATGACCTATGGTTATTCGATCCCTCAGGATCTGGTGTTTGCACTCATCAAGAGATGGTGGTTTGTGATCAATATCTACTCGTGGTAGACATCTCCCACATAGTTTGTCATGCCCCGCATAACTCACCCTCGTGTATTAGTGCCTCCACATGCTCTTGCTCTATGCAGTCTCGATTAGCCTAGACTCTAACATTCTCTCTTTGTAATTGCTTGACCTCTGACTGTAAGATAGCCTTTCTCTCATAGATCTCTGAGTTGCTCAAGCCTCTTCTAAATCCACCACCAGTGTTGACACCTAACCCTTAGCTTGATCAACATGCCTAGATACACTATCATATGGTCCCCTGAGGCTCACATAAGGCTCAAATAGGTCCATGCACTATGCCACGAATGATGGGGGAATGTACTCTATGATGGTAGCCTCATCTGTAGGAAGGGGTACCACTATCTCTGTAGTAGCATGTCGGAAGAGGTCCTCAAGATCCATCATGGGCCTTGTGAGATAGAAATCATAAGAATAATCAGTATACATCATCATAATATATACATATACATGAGCATAATATATACATGTACATGAGCATAATATACATAAAAAAATATAGCATAATAATAATAAATATCATCACCTAGGTCTGTAGCATGATCTATAGGAATCTCGAATGCCCTACTGCTCTCCTCATGCTCTCAAACACTGACACGTGGAGACTATGACCTTCTAATCCATGTGGGAACTATATCTTTCCACTCAAGTCTAGGAGGACTAGCCTCACCCCTATCACTATCCTCACTCATAGGCTATCTCTTCTCATCTTTTTTCTCCTCGTCATCCTCCTCCCCCTCATAGTCATTGTCCTCCTCTGAATCCTCATCCCCATCTAGAAATAGTTCTATTGGATCTACCCTCTTGCCTAACTCTCTATCCTCCTCCCTTAGATATGGTAAAGGTCCTGCAAAGCCCATAGGATAGTCTAGAGGAAAGATAGCTCCTAGTAGAAGCACCTCCCACCACTCATCATACTCTTGTGTCATGTCGACATAGTCATCATCGAAGATTGGAGGGATATGTCTATCTCCTCATCCTCTGCATTGCCCCAAATGACATCAATTGTTGTTATCCATTTAAGGTCCCCAGGCTTGCAAGTGCTATGTACTGACCAACTATATGAAGACTATAGCATTGGTCATTTTTGTATCTACCCAAACTATCTCATGATGCAATCGTAGTAGAAGGGTCTCACTACATGATCACGTCATCCTACCAAAAGCCTATCTCTTTGTATCTGCCTCATCTGACCTATAGTGTCTGGCCAAAATATCTCCATTAGATAAGGTCTCCATATAATATCCTCCTCCCTCAGCCTATCAAATCTAACGCTCTAGAATAATACATCATTGTGTTGCCATGCCTGTCTAAGGGAATAACTGAAGGCTCATGGGTATCCTACTATTGGGGAAATAAAAAATCCTATCGATCTAGTATACGTAATGTGCTCTAGGATCCAAGTCTATAATAAGGTTCAGTGTAGCATGTTGTTCATATCCCCATAAGTAAATCGACCCAAGTCATAATAAAAATGTTCTAATATGCTCCAACCCCATGCGAAGATGACATGGTAGTGCTCCATGTCTCAAATCATGTGCACTAATCCCCCCTCTAGATGTGCTCTACGACCATTAGGGACTAGTACCAGTGCTACTGTGAAAATCATAATGTGTCTAATGAGTGGTGATTGTGCATGTAGAAGCCATGAAAGCTCAATGTGTGGTCCTATGATCTTACGGCGAACTAGTTTCCCTAGGCAATACTCGGTGTCAAATTGCATCTCCTCAAAGATCCTACCCTATACTAGGAAAACCCTCTCTCCTCAAATGGGCACCCACAATATCTGGTGCACATCCTCTAGTGATGTTCATCTCTCCTATAAGTAAGTGGAAGGTGTAGGTGTCTATGTCCCATCTCTCTACTAACACCATAAGCATGGCGTCATGATACCGCATAGATGGGGAGAGATAGGCCTAGTAGAGGCCCGTCTCTTGGAGGATTTGCATGTCCTCCTCAAGTAGCTGCTCAACAAACTCTCGTAGATGGTTGAATGCATGGCCGCCCAGGTGTTGGCGCAACCAGGGTGTAGTCTACTATAGAAAAGAAGGAAAATGTCATGTAAAACATCTTAAAATCTTAAATTTGTGTTTTAATGGTCAAAAAGTATGCTAAAGTTGCTATAGAATATCTTAATTAAGGGTTCTAGACACTTTACTCCTTAACTGGGACAATTTGCAACAATCTAAAAAAATGAAAGAAAAACCCCCCCTAGACTCTAAATTCATCTAAAATTTTCATAAAAACATAAAATTTTTGATTAAATCGAAGTACAAAGAAGGTGAAATCCACTCATAGTAAGTTGTAGTTTTTCTTGTGCAACTGCCTCCTATAGAAGCTTGATCCATGGATGGGTGGATGGGCATCTGCTTAGCATGATGGCTCACTCTTCTTCAAGCTCACTCTGCAAAAAGGTAAAAGACAAAATGAACATGATTTACCTTCTCTTTTATCTTTATATACATGCATATTAGGTCACTTTTTGTTAGAAAGAAAAGAAGTGCATTTTATTTAAACTGACATATTTGGAGCTAGTGAACTTTGTTTTCGATGTCGTTTGTTGCATTGGAATCGTGGTTTTTCCCCTATTCTCACCAAATTTCTATCATTAGGTGGCATGATACTTGGAAAATCCCTATGATGGACTTGTATAGTTTGATGTGGTTGGATTGCTACCTTGTTCCACCTCTATAAAGCAAGCAAAATAAAGGGGGACATACATCTACCCTCAAATTTAATTTCCTAAGCATACTGTATTTTTTTGTAGGAGGCACTCTCTTGCACTTCTAGGGTTTTTCACCTAAAAGGAGAAAGATATCCCACAAAAACTTGGGGGTTCACTCAAGATTAATGCAAGTATGGATGGAATATGCCTAAATGTAATGTCCTAACTAATCAAAGAAATGAATTATCAATGCAAAGCTAAGGAAATGCACTTTGTTTGAAAACACCTTGTGATATGTAGAAAGATGAATTGAATGCAATATAAAAAAAGATAAAGAATATAAATAGAAAGAGTGCACCTGGAAACTGACAAAGGTTGGGGTGAAGACTATAGATGCTTCTAAAATTCTAGAAAATTTGATTTTCTGGCCAACTGGGACACTTGTGGCAAGCTAGGTGACTTAGTCTTGTTTCGAGGAAATTATGTTAGAACAAGTTTTAGCCAAAAGGGTATCCAGAACTACATAAAAAAAATTTTAGGCTTGGCAGTGGGACTAATTTTCCATTGTTTGGGACTTAGTCCACTTCTGAATTTCCAAAAATCCGAAAGTGGCAACATAAGCCCTCGGTCTGCACTTTGGTTCCTGACAGGTGTCCGCCTCCAAAACTCTTATTTTTGGTACTGTAGGTGAATTTTTGTGGATATTTTGACCTTGCAAAGAGGAAGATGACTCCAACAATTCCTCAACCTATTTTTCAATGATTTTCAATCCCTCAAGATACCTAAATCTGCAAACACACAAAGAAAGAAAGAGAAATGTTGAATGTTAGGTCATGGGGGTTTGCCTTGGTCAAACCCCTTTTTACATAATTAAACCAAAATGAATAAATAACATGACGAAGCATGAAATAATGGAAATAGAAACTTTCCATGATGATATATCTTTATTTTCTACAACAATAGATGAAGAATCTACCCTTGAATGTCTAAAAAATGTTACCTTGATAATTTAAAATGCTAAAACCTTAGCTTAGTTGACTTGAATGCATGAGGAATGATGAATAAATAATGAATTGATTATGAATGAGGGTTTAGAAGCTTGTATTTATAGAAAATCCACCTAATTTTCTTGTTAATTTGATCCCAAAGGCCGACATAAAAGAAAATTAAACTTGAAACCCAATTTTTCCCACTCAAACCTCGAAAATAGCCCAAATGGGACTAAGTTGCTAAACCGGGTGACTTAGTCCCACCTAGCAGGGACTTATTTTCTCAAATGGTCGACTTAGTCCCACAAGGGTTATTTTTCCAGCTGGACTATTGGGGAATGAAGAAATTACGTTTGTATGGTGATTTTGTAAAGGTTAATTAGGGATAGGGACACAAAATTCAATGTGAAAGTGTGATTAAATACACTTTACAACATTAAAATGAGGTCCACGTAGCATAGAAAGGTACAACATCCAATGTGAATGTGTAAAACACATTACAACACTAGATTGGAATTAGGTTTAATTTGCAACCCTTATAGATTAATGTGATAATGCCATTAAATACATTTTGTAATATTTAATTAGGGGAAAAATAGGTCCATTAGACTTAAATGCTTAATAAAAGTCTAGAAAAGTGTGAAAGTCATTTACAACACTTTACAACACCTTTACAAGACATCAATAAATGCATTTTATTTAGTTTGAAAGGGTCCAAGACCTAATGTGGATGTGTAAAACACCTCACAACACAAGATCAAGGTGTCATTAAGTCCAATTTATCATCAATTATTCCTAGATCAAGCAAGGGAATGTCAAGGGGTACATTTTTTGTGACACACAAGGAAAGTTAGATAAGAGGAATATATTTGAGTTACTAATGAATTTGTGATGCAATATGTGGTTCCTAACATTGTGGTTTTTCAGGTAACCATAGTGGGGGATTCATTCTCCCTAATGAATCCATATGAGTATCCTTTTATAAATTTACTTTTTGAAGTACTTTAGCTTGCATATGCACATAGTGTCATATGGGCACTAAAGTGGCAGCTAAATGTAGTGGAAAAAATGCATACCTTTGCATTTCACACTTAATTTGGACCTATTTTTGTACCCCTTGCATTAAATTCCCTTTTGGTCACTTATTATGGGCCCCTAGGACCCCTTTTGGTGCATCCCGAGGCATATTTCAACTTTAAACCCAACCAAAATCCATAAAAAACCGTTAGTCTTGGTAACCCACTTTTAAAATTTGCAAAATAAGCCTTGTGGGACCAAGACACCCTTGGTGGCATCTTAGTCCCCCTTAGTGGGACCAAGAAACCACCTAGGGCGTCTTAGTCCTAAGTGCTTTATTTTTAGGAATTAAGAGCACGAAATGAAAATCTTTAATTCGAATTAGTATTTTTCCAGCCTTTGGGATCTAATAATTGAGCTATTAGATAGAAGTGCCTATAAAAGTAAGATTCACACCCCATTCTAACCTAAAAAATTGAGAAGCAAGTTGGAGGAGAGTTTCAAGAAGCAAGGAATTGAGGTCTTGGAGCAGCCTTCTATTGTGTTTTTGTAGGTTTTTCAAGTCTATTTTCAAGTCAAGATCTAGCATTGCTAAAGATTAATGATTGATTCCTATGGAGGATTAGAGATTCTAGGTTGGAGATGCAACTAGATATTCTTCCAAGCCTTAGGACTTGTTTCTTGATTAAAAAATGCATACCTTTGCATTTTCACACTTAATTTGGACCTATTTTAGTACCCCTTGCATTAAATTCCATTTAGGTCACTTATTATGGGCCCCTAGCACCATTTTTTGTGCATCTTGAGGCATACTTCAACTTTAAATCCAACCAGAATCCATAAACAACAGTTAATCTTGATAACACACCTTTTAAATTTGCAAAATAAGCCTTGTGGGACCAAGATTCCCTTGGTGACATATTAGTCCCCCTTAGTAGGACCAAAATGCCACCTAGGGAATCTTAGTCCTAAGTGCTTAATTTTTGGGAATTAAGAGCAGGAAATGAAAATATTTAATTCAAATTAGCATTTTTTCGGCCTTTGGGATCTAATAATTGGGATATTAGATAGGAGTTCCTATAAAAGTAAGATTCACACCCCATTTTCACCTAAGCAAGTAAGTTGAAGAAGCAATTTGAAGGAGAGTTTCAAGAAACGAGGAATTGAGGTCTTGGAGTAGCCTTCTATTGTGTTTTTGTAGGTTTTTCAAATCAAGATATAGCATTGCTAAAGACTAATGATGGATGCCTATGGAGGATAATGAGAGATTCTAGGTTGGAGATGTAACTATCCATTCTTCCAAGCCTAAGGACATGTCTCTTGATTGATCCCATCTTCCATTGTTGTTCTATTTTCTGCCTAAGGAAGGTACATTTATGTTTTTGACTTATTAGGGTGGTTAGAGATCTCCTTTGTAGATCACTTTCACTTGCATCTTAGGATTTCTATTCTAACACATTTGAATAGGGTTTCTCCATGTTCTATCTTGCATAATCTTAGAAACACTTAAGATTAGGGCACACACATTTTCATTTCCAAATCTATGCATTTTTCGTCAAGGTTTAATTACCAAAAAAGGGGTTTGACCAAGGCAAACCCCCATAAGAAAACAATCAAATTTCCTTTGTTTTATAGGTTATTTACAGGTTCAGATCTGAAGTCTTGGTGAAGAAGGAAGTGTAGAATTTGGACCTCGGGACCACATTCAAAGATTTCAGAAACTCAAATCAGGACTAAGACGGTAGCAAGGGTGCCTTAGTCATCTAGGTGGAATTTTGTATAGATTCTTTCAAATCCTATTTCGACATTTGAAGATTTTGCATCTGCCTCAAAAAATAGTAGCAGGACTAATAAGATAGTATGGGCGTCTTAGTCCTCCATAGCATATTTTGAAAACATTTTTACATTTCCAAAATCCTCATCACATTTCCAGACTTCCCAGGTACACACATCATAGCTTCTTGTTGCATTATTTCATCATTTGCATCCTTCATTTAGCTTGCATTATTAGGTTTTGTGAGTTGAATGTTAAAGTTTCTTTTCCAAGCTTTTCCTTGGTGCTGAACCCCTCAAATCTTAAAGAACCCTCCCTCCTAGTTCTTCCTTGTTGAGAATTGACTCACCCTTTGGGGTTGATAGTTAATCCAATTAGGGTTCCTAGAGCATTATTGAATGACCATAGGAGAATAGTTGTGTTAAAGCATCCACCATTTTCTTTACGGTTTTGGACCTTAGCATTAAGGAAAAGATGGTTTGTAGTTTTAAATAAAAAATCTTTGGAACAATTTAGATTTAGCCTAAATTTAGGCTATTTGTTTTTGAGGTTTTTTTCGCCCTTTGTTAGTTTTTTTTAGTTTTTGTGTAGTTGTTTTGCTACTAATGTTTGGTGATTTTCCTTTTTTATTTTTATGAGCTTCATTGTCTTATCTTCCTTCTTGTACAAGGGTCTAGGCCCTTTCAAAATCCCAATTTACCCTAATAAAAAATACTAATTATTGGGTAAGTGCAACAATTTGTGACACAATTTAGGTGTCAAATTTTAAAAATTCACAAAAAAGGCTGAAATTGGCCATTTGGTGTGCACCAAATGCCAAAGGTGAATAAAAGAAAAAAGCACATTTTGAAACCTCATTTCACTTCAACCCACAGCTTGGCTTGAAGGATTTGAGGTCTGCAACTCACACTCACCAAACATTATCAATTATTTTCATCTTTAGCTTGCTATTTTTCACAAGGATTTTGCTAACATGTCAGAGATGTCGAAGATTGTGAAGAGGTATGTATTTTTATTCTATTTATTTCAAAATTTATTTAGAATGCATATTGAAATAGGTTTTTATAATAAAATTTTGCTCTAATTCTCAGGGAATGAAACTCCACTTCCAAACATTGAGAATTCACAGTCACCCACTTAGGAAGAGCCTCCTATTCAAAAACAACCTAAAAGCCCTCCATCAATTCATAGGCATCCTCAAGGAACACACGAAAATATTCTAAATCAAATTGAAAACAATAAAAGAGACATTAAACAATTAATTGGAAGATTAACCGAGCATGCTGAAACCCACCCTTATA
>VDFB02252616.1:103875132-103897788 GCA_007258455.2 Sequoia sempervirens | reverse complement strand
AGTCATATGGTAGGAGCAACTTGAATCAATAAGCTAAGCATCGTTACTAATAGTGTTAGCATAAATAAACAAAGCATCTGAATCACCATCTTTTGAGGACTTTTCCATGGAAAAATATGAACTGTTTTTCTTGTCTTTCCACTCCTTCTTCACATGCCCTCTCTTACCACAATTCCAACACCTTACTTTGCTCTTCCTAGGGGTTTTAGAACTTCCTTTAGACTTGTCTCTCTTCTTGTACCCTTTAGGCCCTCCTTTTTCTTTGGACCTTCCTTGTACATGGAAGGAATTTTAGGAGCCTACACTCATGGACTTTCTCCTCATCTCTTCTACATAAGTATAGCAATGAGACTATCCATCTTCAGTTCTGTACCACTATCACCACTTATCGAAACAATTAGATTTTCCCAAGATTCATGTAAGAGAAAAGCAATAAAATACACTTATCTTCCTCTTCTAACTTAACTTATACATATGCAAGATGACTTATAATCATATTAAAATTATTTAAATGTTCTGCAATAAAATCACCATCCTTCATTTTCAAAGAATATAAACATCTTTTGAGACACAACTTATTAGTAATACTTTTATTTTGATAGATATCGCCTATCGTCTTCCAAAAATTGTATGCAATAGACTCTTTCAAAACATTCAAGAGGACAAAATCTTCAAGGCACAACTGAATGGTTCCTCGTGCCTTGTCCATTTTTTTCAATATTCATCAGACATCTTTTCCGGTTTCTTCTCATTCAAAAATGCCAACCATTGATCTCTCTCTTCAAGGAGATCCTCCATCTTCAATTTCCACATCTTGTAACCAGTTCCATTGAACTTCTTAGTATCTAAATGGGAGCTAGAAGCCATGATTTACAATCTTTCAAAAATCTGCAAAAAACCCATAAAATAAAAGTTCCCACTGCAACAAAAACCCTTCAACACTCAAGAGAAAAGTGTCCCTTTCTCAAAGTAACTGTTAGATCTGATACCAAATGTTGCAAAAAAAGGTGAAGAAAGATTTTAATATGAAATTTAATTAATATTAGGGTATGTGTAGGATCATCATGGAAAAAACAGGCCCTCAAGTGGCAAAAAATTCAAAAAAATTAGAGTTAGGAAACTTGACGTAAAAATTTGAAAAATTTATCTATATTATTTAAAAAATATGTAAGAATAGAATTTGTGTCAAATTGAATTTAACTTCTAAACTACTAGGTATGTTCAAAAAAAAGAAAAATCTATTTGCTGAAAATTTGAAATTTCAATGCAGTGGTACTTAAATTTGGGGAAAATAAGTAGGTGTCACGTCTAACCACCTAACCAAATAAAATGATAATATTTTTTATAAGATTTTAGACATAAGTGGGGACTCATGTGAGATTAAGATGTGATGCATATTTTTTGTAATTTTTTAAGTAAATAATTAATTATGAATTTTTATTACAACATTTTTCAAAATATAAAAGCTTGTATGTCTAACCACTTGTAACTTTTGTCAAAACTTCATGAAATTCAATTTTTATTTTTTTAATCCTATATTATATGAAGCATAGAATGTGACACATGTTTTGGATTCAAAAAATGTGATACTGTTTGAAAGCTATAGATGTTTTTCAGTCAACCTATCAATCGAGACTTTAGTCATAATTTGAATAGAAAATAAATAATAATTACTTATTAAATTCAAAGTAAAGCATAATTTATATTGGTGGAAATCTAAGAATATCCTTTAGAAACCCTTTTAGTTTCATCAATTTTGGGTAAAAAAATAGTCATCAGCCACATACCCATCATATTGCCACTTTTTGGCCCATCATGATCCTACACATACCTATTAATTGTATATCTAAAACTAAAGATTAACCCTTAATATGAATGTGATTACATAGTCAAAGCAAGAAATAGAAAACCATAACACAAGACACCAAATTTACATGGAGAAAACCCTAAAGGAAAAAACTCCACCATAGAAAGAGAGATTCAATTATATTAATAATCCAAGAGAGATTACAATAACAATACACTTCTCTATAAAACTCTGTAGAACCCGACAACACCCTGTTACCTACAAAATTGAATGAATAACTCTATCTCAAAGCCCCAATTTATAGAAACTTGAGGGGAAGAAAACCACTGTGGTATCACCAAATAATAGGTAGAAAAACCACCTAGAAAAACCTCACACCTACCTCCTTGCAACCACCAAATCCACCCAAAATATCAACTTACAAATGCTCTTACAACTATCATAAGGAATCTCTTATGCATGGACGTCTAGGGAAGGAATCTATCATAAATGTTATCATAAATAGTGTCATAGTCATCATAGAATCTTATGATAGTGTCATAGTGTCATAGAAACTCTTACAACTTATGATGGATGTCATAAACCTCCAAAAATAGGAGATTCCAAATGGGATGCCTAGCTATTTTGTCCTTTTCCTATAAGACAAGCGGTAACTATAACTTCATCTTTACATGAGCACTTTCACCATTGTTGGTTAAATGGTTTCACCTCTTATGGGTAATTTACAAAAGACATTAGGAAAAAAATTAATTAAAGGATTTACAAGGTTGATGTCACCTAAATCCTAACAATAGCTCTTATTGTTTTCACCTCCCAATCTTCCATATCGTCTATGTTCCATAGTATTGCATTTTCCAAAATTCATCACATTCACTTTCTAATCATTCAAGGAAATCCCTAAAAGCATCTAATTGTTATACTAATCATAAAACATCACAATCTAGCCTTCTAAACATTTTTTTGAGAACTTTTGAATCATAATCAACCAATTGATTAATCCAAATCATCATCTTTACACTTGCTTAGGAACATCATCTGTCCTAAGTTAGTAATCATCTTTGGCCAAATCAACTTCCCTTGAGTGA
This sequence comes from Sequoia sempervirens, assembly GCA_007258455.2. Lineage (NCBI taxonomy): Eukaryota > Viridiplantae > Streptophyta > Pinopsida > Cupressales > Cupressaceae > Sequoia > Sequoia sempervirens. Next base: position 103,894,896 of record VDFB02252616.1, on the reverse strand, counting down.
GAGGTTAGTTCATGTCATAATCATCCCTTGTGCTTGAGAATATTTTCTATCTCAAATACCATCCCATTATTACTGTCCCCTAGTCTACTTGAGAACGTAAGCCTACCTCAAGTAGTAATCAAACCAATCATCAGGAAACCAAAGTTATCAAATTTAATTAGAGTACTATATTATGCTATCACTTAATTGATATTTTAGTCAATCATCAAACCAATCATATGATCTGACATCCAATCAATCATTTAATCGATCCCTTAATCAATTATCACATTATCCTTGCTTAGTCTTATCATTGGACTACACATCCTCTTCACACCTTTCATGCCTAAACAAGAGAGAATATTATATTCTATCAAAGAATGCAAATAACATAATATGTGTACACAAAATCTATGAGCGATGGGCGAAAAGAGCCATTTGAATTTTTCTACAGATGATGATGGTGAGAGTGATGGCCGGGATGAGGATGAGGATGGAGGGGAGGAATTGTTGCATTCCCTTTCTATTTTGCTGGAGGGTGTTGTGTTGGGTGGTCACGTGCCTGGTGGTGTCATTTTGGTGGTGGCTGTGGACGATTCTCTGCAACTGTTCCCTTTTTGCATTGATGTCCTTGACATAGATGACCCGATTGTTAAGGTTTGTGTCATTCTTGTGTCTGTTTTGCTACGTTTGGAGGCATTCGATGGTTTTGTGTCTCCTACCATTGGTGCTCAGGGTTGTGCTTCTAGGAAGCTTTGCCCTTGCTCCCTTGCTGACAGGTTTCTTCCTGATGCTTGGGCATCTCTTTGTGTTGGTCGTGATGGGAAGTTTGTGGTCCAACTCTCTCTTTCCACCCCTTTACTGTGGTTTTTATAGTTTATGGGGGTTACGTGTGTTTGGTGCCCGATGGTGTTAGTATTTAGGGGTGTTTTTCATCTTGTACTTCTCCCTTGCTGCACCCATGGATGGATCTCCTTCGTGGATACTTCTGATGGCTAGTTGGCTTTGGTGCTAGGCTTTGGTGCATGGGATGCTTTTCCTTTACTATCTTTGCTTGGTGGGGTTATTTTCTTGGCTTTTCTTGGTTGGGTTCATGCTTGAGGAATGTTTCTATTGCTTTTTTCACAGATGCTTGTTCCCTCTTCTTGCCCTCTCAACTTCTTATCAAGGTGGTTATCCCTCCTGTTGTGGCAGAGGTGGTGTTCAAGAGTGTGGTTAAAGGTTTTTTGCTCCAGTTGCTATCCTTCCTAATGGGTTCTAGTTTGAGCCCCTTTTGGGGAATGGTGTTATGTTGCCTTCAAGACAGGTTTGTGAAAGATGCTAGCTACATGGTATCTTGGTTGAAGATGCTCAATAGAGTGGTGATATTGTTTGATGCTTTGCTCTCATTAACTTTCCTCTTGCATCTAGGGTTTGTGAGATCATCTCTTGTCCACCTTTGGGGGTTTGTTGTTGGTGTGGTGCAGAATGGTTTGTGTTGGAGGATTTGTGCTACTGGTTCCTTGTTGCATGTGTGTTCGATGTGGGTTAGTTTTAGTGCTCCTTTGGATGTCTTGTGTAATGGTCCCTTTGTTTCTTCTGTATGGATTCCTTGGGAGGAGGTGTTTTCTTGTTCTACTAAAGATCTTTCTTGCTACCATGTTCTACAAATGTTGTATTCAATAGAGGTGAATATTGCTCCTATTAAGGTGGAGCCCTTTCCTATTGAGGTGGAGTTTGAGGTTGTAGATATGGTGGGAAGTTCTTCTCTCCTTTGTTGGTTCCTATCGAGGTGGAGTGTGCTTTCTCTGGAGGGAGGTTTCTTTGGTAGTTTTGGTCCCCACTTCTTCCTCTCCTATAGAGGAGAGCCCCATCCTTTTGAGGTGGTTTTGGGGTTGGTGTTTGGTTGGTTGGTGCTTTTTGAAGAATGTATCTCTGTGGATCTTTGTGATTCTTACCCCTCTTTTGGTGGGAATTTGTTAGGCTCTGTTTTGTCTAGAACTTGAGTGGAAGGTATGCTGTAGTCCTGCTGTTGTCGGTGGTTTGTGGCCTAGTTGTTTCAGGTTGTATTTAGGGCTTGCTGTGTGGTGGGTTGTTCTTTGGCTCAGAATGTTTCTCTACAGAAACTTGTGATTCTTTCCCCTCTTTTGGTAAGAAAATGTTAGGCTCAATTTTTTCTAATTTGAGTGAAAGGTCTATTGCAGTCCAAATTTTGTAGGTGATTTGTGGCTTGGTGGGTCCAGACAGTCTTTTGGGCCTGCAGTATTGTGGGTTATTTCTTGGTTCAATAGGACTGGTTTTTGTATTAAGTGTTTAATTGCTCCTAGTTGTGGTATCAATTTTGGGTTGTTAGTCTATATTTGACTCAAGACTATTATTGGTCCTGAGTAACTTGTTACTCCTGATGGCTAGTTGGCTTTGGTGCTAGGCTTTGGTGCATGGGATGCTTTTCCTTTACTATCTTTGCTTGGTGGGGTTATTTTCTTGGCTTTTCTTGGTTGGGTTCATGCTTGAGGAATGTTTCTATTGCTTTGTTCACAGATGCTTGTTCCCTCTTCTTGCCCTCTCAACTTCTTATCAAGGTGGTTATCCCTCCTGTTGTGGCAGAGGTGGTGTTCAAGAGTGTGGTTAAAGGTTTTTTGCTCCAGTTGCTATCCTTCCTTTACTTCTGATGGCTAGTTGGCTTTGGTGCTAGGCTTTGGTGCATGGGATGCTTTTCCTTTACTATCTTTGCTTGGTGGGGTTATTTTCTTGGCTTTTCTTGGTTGGGTTCATGCTTGAGGAATGTTTCTATTGCTTTGTTCACAGATGCTTGTTCCCTCTTCTTGCCCTCTCAACTTCTTATCAAGGTGGTTATCCCTCCTGTTGTGGCAGAGGTGGTGTTCAAGAGTGTGGTTAAAGGTTTTTTGCTCCAGTTGCTATCCTTCCTAATGGGTTCTAGTTTGAGCCCCTTTTGGGGAATGGTGTTATGTTGCCTTCAAGACAGGTTTGTGAAAGATGCTAGCTACATGGTATCTTGGTTGAAGATGCTCAATAGAGTGGTGATATTGTTTGATGCTTTGCTCTCATTAACTTTCCTCTTGCATCTAGGGTTTGTGAGATCATCTCTTGTCCACCTTTGGGGGTTTGTTGTTGGTGTGGTGCAGAATGGTTTGTGTTGGAGGATTTGTGCTACTGGTTCCTTGTTGCATGTGTGTTCGATGTGGGTTAGTTTTAGTGCTCCTTTGGATGTCTTGTGTAATGGTCCCTTTGTTTCTTCTGTATGGATTCCTTGGGAGGAGGTGTTTTCTTGTTCTACTAAAGATCTTTCTTGCTACCATGTTCTACAAATGTTGTATTCAATAGAGGTGAATATTGCTCCTATTAAGGTGGAGCCCTTTCCTATTGAGGTGGAGTTTGAGGTTGTAGATATGGTGGGAAGTTCTTCTCTCCTTTGTTGGTTCCTATCGAGGTGGAGTGTGCTTTCTCTGGAGGGAGGTTTCTTTGGTAGTTTTGGTCCCCACTTCTTCCTCTCCTATAGAGGAGAGCCCCATCCTTTTGAGGTGGTTTTGGGGTTGGTGTTTGGTTGGTTGGTGCTTTTTGAAGAATGTATCTCTGTGGATCTTTGTGATTCTTACCCCTCTTTTGGTGGGAATTTGTTAGGCTCTGTTTTGTCTAGAACTTGAGTGGAAGGTATGCTGTAGTCCTGCTGTTGTCGGTGGTTTGTGGCCTAGTTGTTTCAGGTTGTATTTAGGGCTTGCTGTGTGGTGGGTTGTTCTTTGGCTCAGAATGTTTCTCTACAGAAACTTGTGATTCTTTCCCCTCTTTTGGTAAGAAAATGTTAGGCTCAATTTTTTCTAATTTGAGTGAAAGGTCTATTGCAGTCCAAATTTTGTAGGTGATTTGTGGCTTGGTGGGTCCAGACAGTCTTTTGGGCCTGCAGTATTGTGGGTTATTTCTTGGTTCAATAGGACTGGTTTTTGTATTAAGTGTTTAATTGCTCCTGGTTGTGGTATCAATTTTGGGTTGTTAGTCTATATTTGACTCAAGACTATTATTGGTCCTGAGTAACTTGTTACTCCTGGTTGCTGTTGACCAGGTGCTATATGTGTTTCTGATGTGCTACTACAATGTCTTTGCTGGTACTATTTTGTTGGCAAGTCTGAGGCTTTGTTGTTTGGAAGTGGTCTTCTCCTAGCTTTGTAAAAGGTTCTTGTTCCTTTCAAAACCCTGCTTACCTTATCAAAAACATAATATGTGTACATGAATACAACATACATGAATGGACTAGATTACTATGAGAACTCCTTGGTTATATAGGCCAAAGTGAGACATAGGAAAAAATAATATTATGACATATGTCTTAATATTATGACCTGAGATATAAAGTGATAATTCCCTAAGAATTCCCTAAGTAAACTTAAGTAAACTAGTGTAAATAGGATCTATTATGGAAACCAATTAGGTAATATATCTCATTCACTTAAACACCTCCCTTAAGTGTAACTTGGGGAGAATTTATAAATATGCAAAGATAGAATGATGAAAGGATGAGTACTATCTATGATACCATGTTAGGAGCCCATGTATAAAAAATCTCTCACAAATAGAGAAAAGGAGAAAAATGTATGAAAGAACGCCTCTCAAAAAGAGAGAAAACACAATATTCCCTTTAGAATAATGAGAAGAATAAGAAACCATGTGAGGAAAATTCCCCCCATGAGAGAGAATAAGAGATACCATCCATCCTCCCTTAATGTAGAATATTTTTTAGTGATGGTAGATACTAAAAAATGAATGCCGAAGATGATCCCAAATTATCAAAAAAACATTCCTCCCTTAAGGAAGAAACAAAACTAAGAATATATGTAGGAAGTCTTCCTATTTCTAAAAAGAATGTGAGGGAAGAAAGGTCAAAACATTTACTATCTTTGAACTCTACTCAAGTGTTTCCATGTTGGTGTGATTTTGAGCCCATATTTGTAGGCCTCAAAATTTGCAAAATTCATCCATGTTTTCTTTATACACTAAGGCATCATATTGCCCATCAATTATATCTTATTTGAGTGATCTTCAATGGGACCCTTTCTTGAAATTCATTGAAACCTCATAAAATCTTAAGTTTGAAAGTTATTATTCAATTTGTTGAGAGTTTTTAGTGTTTCCATGATTTCACTTTGCCATTGGATGTGAAAATTTTCTTCCCTATCAAAAATTATATTTGGTTCCCCTTCCCTTTTCTACAAACTTTCCAATTAGCTATTTTCTTGACCATTATCCCAATTTGTGAGATATTGAATTCCCACCAAATATTTCCCTCTTCTATCCCATTTTCATCGATATCCCATGTTTTGTCCCACATGAAAGTTCTACATTGAATTTGGGTGCATCCATCTCTTTGATTTGCTCCATTTTCTCTATTTGCTAAAATTTGAGGTGGATGAAGACATTTCTCCCATATAGATATTCCTAACATCCACCTCCACATATTTATCTATATTATTCAATTTCCACCTTTGTAAAATTTGGTACCCTATCAAGATATTATCCCAACCCCATTCCAACATCCACATCTTGTATTTACTTCCAAACTATTTTTATACAAGGACTTACCTTATTTTTTCCCACTCATTTCTTCCTACATGGAAGTTGACCTAACATTTGGACTACCTTAACCTCATCCACTCTCTACATTTGATCATAGTTAAAAATAATACTTTTCATCTTCATGTCTAGTTCCTCATTGGATTTTCATAAATTTCCTTTGCTCTATGTATTCACTCCCTTTCCATGCATGCCTTATTCCACCATTTTCCTTTTAGAATCATGTATAATAAAATCATTTACATTTGGATATCCATCCACTTCCTCTCATCCAAATATCCTCCCTTCTCTCTTCTCATGTGATGGGGGGTGATCCCACAAAGTTGGTTTACAATTTCTGGGAGATTCTAATTTTTTCTGAAATCACATATTTTTAGAAAATATAATGATTTAAGCCTTTAAAAGTTTCATTTAAAGTATTCCAATTGAAGAGGGTTTGATCAAACTACCTTAGATCAAACCCCCTTGGATAGAACCCTGCTAGTTTTAAACCATATCTATAATGGAGTCTCCTTTACACCTATCAAAATGCTAATAAAAACAACTTTTGATTTACCTTTTGGGGGATCAAATGAATTCATTTAATTTAATTTTTTTAAAATTATTTAGTCCTTATTATAAGCTTCCCAAAAAGTATAATTTTAAATAAATTCAATTTTATTATTATATTTATTTCTTATTTCTTGTGAATGTAGGTTTTTCACTGAAAATCAAACTCTTTGTTCTGCACATGTAAAAAAATAGAAGATTGTCAAATTTTTTTTTGAAAAATGTGAGTGCACCAAATATTGAAGTCCTTGATCCAACAAAAAAAAATTGAATTTCGATACATACAAAAAAAGTTACGCATTATACGGTCGTGCTACATCTGAATTGTAATTGGTTTGACTTCGAAACTTGATTAAAGAAAAAATATTCAATAAAAAACTATCTAACCAAGTGGAAGCACTATATATCGGAGTTACAAATCTAAATTTGAAAGAATTAAAATTTTATCCTTCATGAAAACAAAGTTATGTTATACAGTTCGAGTGTCACTTTTTTAAAATGTTGTTTTCTGAAAAAAAACTAGTTTTCGAGAGAGATGAAAAAATAAGTGCAATCTGATTCCAAATTTTTTGAAAAAAATATATTTAGAATCCACAAACAAAATTTCGCGAAACTCTAGTTTGCATCATCTTCAAATTCCTCACGGTTTAGCCGCTATAGGTGCTCAAAAGTGAAGATTTAGTTAAAAAAAACTTATTTCAGTGTCCAGTTTGGCCAAAAATTGTAAACCACTATTATGGGATCACCCTGGGTCAAATTATTGTAAATCTATTGTATGGACTATTTTAACCCATAAACCTTTGACAATTAATTTTACCTACCTTCACAACTTATTAATCATGCCATTAATATCAAATTTGACCCTGTAACTCCTAGATTATCCTCTCCCACCTAAAATGCACTGTTTAATCTAATATAATGATGTTTAGTGCATATCTAGAATTACATAGTTTATGGGTGTTAGAGTAATCATGCATTAGCTAATGATTAATTGATTATTAGTCTAATTTATTCTCATGCACTTAAGCTAAACTCAAGAGTGATTTATTATGTTAACTAGAGAGCTATTATTAGATCATTCTGTCTCATCAGATGTGATGTTGAAACTTGTCATGATATGATCCCTTTCTCATTTAGGGTTGCTCCTATATAGCACTCAAACCTCATTGTATTATCTCTCTTCTGCTCTCTCAAACTCCCAATCTTTGAGGACTCTTGTTTTCCTTGAAGATTCTTGAGGTTCATTATGTAGCTTTTTCTTGTTGAGGAATATTGCATATATTGTTTGCAAATCTCTTGCGTGGAATGCATATTTGTTTGTTGTTTGATCCTATGGCTCATGTTTTTACACAATTCTAACATGGTATCAGAGAATTGATTCAACCATCCATGTGAATTTTCTAGATTTCTCTCTAGATGCACTAAGATAAAGTGTTATTTTGGTGTATATTTTTTGGGGATTTTACACATCCTATTATGCCTTTTGTACTTGCACTATGATATAAAGTGCCATGGGGGGGGTTGATTTTTTCCTTTGGTTTTCCATCACACCTTTTTCAAGTGAGTGTCCCTTCCATGACAATAGTGAATCCCAATGATTCTTGCATCATGCGTGTGTGTCTTAGTTTTCACACCCTTTTATTTGCAGGTTGTTTCTCCTACATGCAATTTTTTATTTCACATAGTTTCTATATACTTTTCTTGGCTCTCCCTTTTCAGCATCATGGGGGGGTTTCTATTGTTGGTGCTAATTCTTCCTTGGTTTCACGGTTTGGAGTGATCTATGCATCTAGTTCTTATCCCTATGCACTTGTTGGATACTGCGTACATTAGCGATTGGTTACCATTATATTTCAGTCTCAAGATGGATCATTTACCATATGGACACTCTTGCATTCCTATTTTATGGAGGTGACCTATTTTCGTTTGATCAGAGACTATTGGTACCTATATTTTCAACTTTAATCTTGCATGTTGTGTAGTGTCATTAGGGAAACTCATGTAGATTATTGTCTCTCTCTTGATCAATGTTCTTTAGACTATTTGGTACTTGTATTTTTGACTTGCATCTTCCATGTTGAGTAGTGTCATTGGGGTCACTCATGCAAATTCATGTACCATCTATATCTTCAACTTTCAGATGTTTTATTTTTTTACCATTTGATTTGAGAAGTGTCATTAGGAAACTTATACAAATTATTGTTATCTTTATTTGATCATCATTTGTTTTAGTGGAGGTTCTTCATTTCAACACCATATCGGTCATCTTTCAACAACACTCTACAACTTTGTGCTTCATCGATCTTCTACATGTTCCTCTTTTTTGGAACATTTTTTTGGTTAAAGGATTCTTAGTCCTTCACACCCTGATTTGGAGGATTTTTTAGTCCTTCATTCACCTTTCTCTCTTTCGGAGAGGAGTTTTCTCCCACTATGGTTTTCTCCTTTTCTCTAGTTTTGAGAGATCTTTTTGTTTGTACATGGGTACCTCACCAGGCCTTATTTGTCAGGACCCATCATGATTTTTTTAGGGTTTTTAGCTACTCCCTAAGTTCGTCTTAAGGGGGGATTAGGAGTTCTTTACTTAGTTAACTAATTTATTTTCTATATTAATTGAAGTGAGCTATTATTATATGTTAAGGTAATCATGCATTAGCTAATGATTAATTAATCTTTAATTGATTATTATTCTAATTTATTCTTATGCACTTAAGGTAAAATTAGGAGTGATTTACTATGTTAACTAAAGAGCTATTATTAGACCATTCTATCTCATCATGCATGTGATGTTGAAACTTGTGACCATGATCTGACCCCTTTCTGATTTAGGGTTGCTCCTATATAGAACTCAACCCTCATTGTATTATATCTCTCTTCAGCTACTCGAACTCTTAACCTTTGAGGAATCTTGTTTTCCTTGAAGATTCTTGAGGTTCATTATGTAGATTTTTCTCATTGAGGAATATTGCATATATCATTTGTAAATATCTTGTGTGGAAGGTGTCTTTATTCATTGTTTGATCTTGTAGCTCATGTTTTTTCACAATTCTAACAATGGGGAGGGTCATATCACTATTAATTCTAATTAATGAGGTTCTTGATGCCTAAATTTCTCTATGGTGATTTTCCATGACTAATCCTGTAGGTTTTACAAATTTTCTCAACCCCTACACAAAACATCCATGCTTTTTAATTCGTCTTAGGTTCTCACATGAAAATGGGAGCTAAGATTGAGAATTGATAAAATACCATTTTTTTTCATGTAAAGGGTTGGCCATTATGCCAATTTTTTGGTCTATAAAGGTATTTAGTTAATTCTACAACATGAAATATATTTTCTAGGCTAAAAATGAAGGAATATATCTTGCCAAGAGTAGGAAGGGTTTGTAAATACATATCTCCATGTACTAGAATTTCTCCATGTACTAGAATGTCTCCTTGATAGTTTGTAATGATTTAGGGGAATGTATAGTCACAACTATGTATTTTCTCTCACCACATTTATTGGTGTGATTATAAAAAATTTAAATAAAGAGTGATAAGATTTAATGTATTGTAATATCATTTCAATGGTCCTTCCTTTATCACATATAAATTAAATATGTCCATTATATGATTATATAATATCTTTGAATTTTAAGTATGTCCATTATATATGATGTAATCTTTGATTTTTATATAAATTGATACTTTAATTGATGGCATTTCTTCCCTCTTTACTATTCATGACTATGTTTCCCAATGGAGTAAGTACTGGTACATATTGGTGAAGGAACAAACATTTCATTATTTAAAAAACATCTATCCCTATTAGAAGTTATATTAGGATTTATGCATGTCACATTCATGATTCAATGTTACAAACCATATAAGGTCATCTTAAGTAAACCTAAATAACTTTAAATCATCAAAAATAATGTCATACATGTATGTACCTTGCCACTATGTATGCAATAAAAAATGAATTTATCTTTGGGTATTATAATACTATTCTTATCTATAGATACATGTGCAAGTGTTTTATCAACCATATAAGAGGTTTTATGTAGCTAGTTAGTCTTTGACCTAGTAGCAATTATAGGTATCAAGCTTAGTTGTTGACTATTATAGTGATTTTATATATATATTTACTTGATTTATAAACCTATTAAAGATACCTCTAAGAATACCATGTTGGGTTCAACTGAGCCCAAAGTGTAAAAGGGATTACACACTCATTTATTGGCTTGTTATCTCTGACTATTTTTTGATGATAATATTTTTCTACCCTTAAGAATGACATATATCCTTGGTCTTGAGTTGGAAAAATCCCTTTAGAAGTGTGACCTACAATTTTGGGTACCAATATGTTCCGCAAAAAAATTATGTGTTCTAGGCCACATTGATGAAGGTGATAATCCATAACCTTGTGGAAATGGATGCAAAACACAATCCAAAGATAAATATGAAGACGCCAAACAATTTTCAAGGGTGTCCACACTAATTCCAAATTGTGATAAATGATGATGTAGAGAAATAAAAAGATGATCTAAAGATTCTGTCACAACATCTGAAGAAGATGATGCAAGTATAGAGCTAAAATTCAAAGAGGAGATGAATATCCTCAATAGTTTCCTCCAAGTATGCAAGATAGGACTCACAAAATAAACCCACAATATTTTCCAAGTACTCATCCCAAGAAGTTGTATTTGGAAGACAATGAATATCTTATTACATTGAATAATTGGGAGCCATGGATATAGCAATACCAGTCTCATAAAAAAGTAATAAGAGATGAAATGCTAACACATTCCATTAGAATCTCAGTTGATGAAGAATACTGATATTTAAATGACCATACTCTATCTCCTCCAAAGCGTATACACTAGATTCTCAAGTGAGTACATTACTTGGTCAAAAAAAAGGAGAAAAATGCATGAGAAGGTGTACACTCAATATTGATGATCTACCTCCCTAATTGCAATAATATATTTAATACATAATCCTAAAAATATAATTTAGTGTGAACTCAACACTCTTTTATACTACACTGTGTGATCTAATATATAGAATCTATATTAGTTAATAATTATTGGTAGGGTAAGAAACTAGAGATAGAACTTAGCACAATAATAGATCATACCAAAGACCTCAACCAATAGAATGATGAGCATATGTCTGACTAGGCCTTGAAGGAAGATGTTGTACTTTGCAAGGGACAAATCTCCAAGTAAATATACATGTAAAGAAGATAGATGAATGTAGAATATAAGATAATAGAAGAATAAAAGAGACAAAATAGAGATAGATAGATAGAAAGGAAGATATGAAGAATGTATATGAACATGCACATTAAAGGATATGATATAATGAATAGAATTTGATTGTTGAGTACCAAAATCATTGTGTACATATGATTGATATGAATTCTACTAGTGAATAGTGTTTAGCTTAGATCATTCTTATGATGTTCCTCTAATCTAGCAAATTCTAGTTAAAGTCTACTTCTTCCCCTATTGTTATCATAAGGTTATAAATACAACACTATATTAATGACCTTAGACACAAAACTTTGGTCTTTGTATCCATAACTTTTCTTGCTAACATTAATGATGGAACATAAATAACATTATTAAATGAGACTTCATGTATTTCTATAGATCCTTCCCATAAACAAACACATATGTGTTGTTAACCATTAGGATATGTGGTGATGAACAAGTCTCAATTGAAGAGATCATACTTTGCAATGAAGCCATAGGACATGAAGCTCTAGAATAAAGTATCTATCTTATAACTTAGAATCTATAACTACAAAAAGTGCATGCCCCTTTTGTCTCTGTAATTTTGAAGAAGAAGATGATGAACCAATTAGCATAGTTGAAAGTAAATTGACTTAATTTTTTTGTAAAATATGTTTCAACTTGTCAATTTATTTTGAATAACATTGATTTTCATCATGCTCTAATTTTTTGTAATACAAACACATGATCTTATCCTTCAACTAGATGATTCACCTAAATGGAAGAGATTTTTTAATATTCTTCTATGAAAGTGGATGTGGATTGTGTGTTCTTCTTAGGCTTGTTCTTTTCTTCTCTTTGCCACCAAAGGTCTTCTCATCCTTTGCAACAAAGGATTGTGATATTTAAAAATTCAAGGTTTCCATTTAAATAATCTTATATTCTCCCTAATAAGTGTCATAAAAAATATTCAAAAGAAGACATCTTAAACTAAATCCCTATTTAAGTGTTATTTACAATATAGAAGATACACACAAACATTGAATATTTAGATCCTAGCTTTGAGAGAACAATCAATATCAATTATGTATCTAATTTTTGATTTTTGATTTTTTAATTATGTTCTTAGTGACTTAAATTTGGTGATGAAGTCCCATATGTTGTCAAAATTGTATAGATTGAGATATATTAGTTTATTTTCCAACAAATATTTTTGAATTTCATTTGTTTACCTAGATGATTTTGAAAATATAGTCCACATAGCCATAATTGTATCCAAGTTCTTTATGTGAAATAATAACTTAGGAGACACACACATGCAAAAATAATCAATGGCTTCTTCATAACCAGTCAACTAATTAATTGTAACTTCACCATTAGTTGGTTCAACATCAAGCCTATGAACTATGGACTACACAACCTCTCAACTCTTAGCAGTTTATTTATTTCAAGTTTCTAATTAGAATAGTTCTAAGGTGTTAGAAATGAAACTAAATATTGTTCCATGATGGAGCAAGAAATAAATAAACACAAACCAAGAGGAATGTAAGAACAACCACACGAAGAGCCCCCAAAAATTTATTCAATCAATAATACTCTCATCAATATATGATCTTGACACTTTATACTTAATGCAATTACAAGTCTCACTTTCCAAAATAGTGAAGTGGTCTTGATATTAATATATTACATATGCTAATTTGGCCATATAAATAAAAAAATACTTTTATGATAGAATAAGATCAATCTAATTGTACCACTATGAAATACATAAAAAGTTATGCACTTTAAAAGATGCATGAAAAAATATTAATGTATGAGCCCAAATATTGCCTTAGAAATTGACAGTATAAGAACTGATTAACAACACCTTTGAGAATCTATAATTTCTAAAAAAATAGTAACCAAAATAAAAAACCCTTTGCACCACTATGAAGCTCTCAAAATTCTACTCAAAATAAAACAATTGCTTACAAAAAGGAGCCTATATGACTAAGAACAAAGCCTTTGAAGTTTGAGTACTAAAATCAAAATGCCAACTATGAAGGGATCAGTTGGGAGAAGGATGATTGTTGATGCCATGCTAATGCCATATTGACATCAATAGTTGATGATTGAACATTCTTCCCGATAGATAGAATATTCTTACAATTGCTAAAACCATTAATAGATTTTCAAAAATTGCCCTAATGAAATCAAAACTAACATTTTAAAACACAAAACCCCTTCTGATTGATGGGATTTTTTTATCATAGAGAGTGATTTGATAGTTAATTGACACTTTGTGGAAACACTATAAGGTTATAACAAGTATCTTAATCTTATGACTTGAGACATAAAGTGATAATGCCCTAGGAATGTTCTAAGTAAACTTAAGTAGAATAGAATCTAAAAGAGATATCAATTAAGTAATACACCCCATTCACATCAACAACCCTTGCAAATAGATAAAAGAAAACATGGATCAAGAGAGGCACACTGATATTATAAATTCTACAAATTTTGTGGAAAAGAAAAGAAAAAATTCAACTTCATACCACCATTTATCTAGAAATTAACATAAATGACTTCTTATTGCTTTTCTCTTTAAAATTTAGAAGTATAATGAACTTATATAACTTAGGGGAGAAGTACCCATAGTGGAGCGGGCTCCAATAGTGGGGATAGAAGTAGTCCTCAATGGACCTCATAGTGGAACACCTTAGTATCCAATTGCAAAACATTTTTTGTCCATAAAGTACACAAACTAACAAATCATGTGATGCCACATTGACACACCAATAAAACATGACTTAGTGCACCACTATCGGTCTCACTTTTTTTTGAGCCATTTTGGATACCTTAACAAAAAGCATGTTGATGTGGCATCAGATTTGATGATGTGACCCTAAAATTCATTTTTTTAAGCAGACGGATTGCCAAATAAACTGTTGTACAAAATTGAGACTGATTTAAAATTTCCATGTAGAATTTTGAGAAACATGAAGTTAGGGTGCTCCACTATAGACCCCTCTCCCCTATACAAATATGTCAATATTTTATTGTATGAACTATGAAATTTTTTAATAAATAAAATAAACTAATTAATAAACTCCCTAGAAGAATGCTTCATTCTTAAATAATTAAAAGATGGTTTAATTCATTATTTGATTTGTTAACAAGCATGAGTGTGAATAATAAAGTGCAAAAGAAATCTCGTGATATGCTATGTTTGGCTGCATCATTTGGTTCCCTTCACCTTTCAAAAAAGAGACTACTCACACAAAATTTATGCCACAACAGACCTTGAGGAAATTTCTTGCGTACACAATGATAGAGCATACGTATTAAGCTGGAGAAAACTGTTAAAAGACTAGGTATCGAACGGGGAAGAAGGTTTCAATCTTGCATAGCTATTGTCTTACTCTCACTGGAATATAGTTAGTTTTTTTAAAGCGGTTTTATGATATCATTATCAAAATTTAATTGTGTAATTTTTGAGTCAAATTTAATTAAAATTTTGAATGAAACTTATTGATTCGTATATTATGAATAGTGATTTATAAGAACCTATCTGACCATATCATAGTTTGACACGCAATGGAAAATACCTCGCACTTAATATTGTTTTGTCACGGGGAGAACAGTCTGCTAGAAGACTACGGATTCAATTTAAACTTCTGAGCTGTCATTAGTTTTCTAAAACGACACTTGGCATTATATTCAGACAAAAACGCTTCAATCTTGTGTAGCTATTGTCAGTATACTTTCTGCACACTGTATGTCAAACTCCTTGACCTATATTTCATGAATAGTGATTTACAAGAACTCATCTAGTAATATCACAGTATGACAGACTCTGGAAAATACCTTCTACTTAATACTGTTTTGTCACGGCGAGAACAGTCTGTAGAAGACTACAGATTCAATTTAAACTTCTGAGCTGTCATTACTTTTCTAAAACGACAGTAAAGCATTACATTCAGTTCACTGTAAATTTTGTCTAGGTGCTACGATCAATGTGGTAGCTGTTTGTGTACGAACTTGATCCCACTTAAACAATTGACAGGTCGGTCACATGATAGCCGTGATTGAAGCTCTTTCAGCGGCATCATGTCTTGTTGCTTTTGTACACTCCAACTTGTTTTTTCCACCGTCAATCACGCCCATGCCAAGAAGGTCCCTGTTGTAGATGGGATGGATTCAATGAATTCAACTTCTTTTTCCACTCTTGATCAATGCTCCACCTCATTCATGTGAATTCAAGTACTGGGTCCTCTCCCCTGTCATTCACAGAAACTGCAAGCAAGAAAACTGTGTAAAAGAGCAATTCAAAATAAAGAGCAATTTCTTTTTGAATTGTTCTTTTACACAGTTTTCTTGCTTGCAATTTCTGTGAATGACATGGGAGAGGACCCAGTTTTTGAACATGTTTTCACAATCATGATAACTATAACATTGATGTTTCATATGAATTTTTTATTTTTTATTTTTATTTTTATTTTTTTTTGACTTCTATATCGTTAAATAAACTAAATTATCTATTCAAAGTTTCATATGATGTTTCATATGAAATTTCTTAAGACTTTTTTGAGTTCTATATCGTTAAATAAACTAAGTTATGTATTCAAAGTTTCTTTATGCTAATGCTCTGCAGTTTACCCAAAATTAGTCGAACTTTGAATTTTTCTTTTTAAGAAAAGTAGCTGGTAATACGAGATTGTCGGATGCCAATATGAAATTACAAATTACTTCAAGTTTTTTATTTGGGGTGATCTGATTTGTTACAGTGTTTTCAACTTTTATGGACGATCATATTGATGGCTTAAAGCCTTTTTAGAAAGATATATCATACAATAGACATGAGAAAGAGATTGTATCTAACATTCTTGTATGAGTAGTCATTAATTAAATATATTTTATTATTATTTTTTAGTAGATATATATGTGAGAATAAGAATATTTATTTATTTATTTATACAATAAGAATTAAAAAGAGATTGTTGATCATACATTTTATTTTTCTAAATTTTTATATAAAAACAAAAAATTCAAAGAAAAAATTAACAATTGTAATAAAAGGATTATCTTGTGGAGTCATCATGATCTAGCTACCGGTACTAGTAGCCAATGTCACAAGGAATTATGTAGCTAACAATGCTCTATTGAATTTATTCTGGTCTACAAAGGGTGAGATGACATGATGGGCCGACTCAACACAGTCAAAATATCTTGATCACTATTGGCCACCATCTCCATATCTCCAATCTTGAACAATTATCAAATAACTTGACTGTTCACTTGATTGTACATAAAACAATGGCTCCATAGGGATCAATAGAGATGAAAGCAATAGAGTTGATAGAGGTGAGAAACCAAGAGGCTTGTAAACATTTTAATTTAGGTTGATATGTGTGAGGTTGTAATATGTCCATTTAACTTCTTTGTGGATGTTTTCTATGAAATATGAATGTTAATATTTCATGATATTTTATTGGTTAATATCATGGAGAATAATGGCATGTTTACTTTCTACTGTTCTTGTATGTTATATTTATGGTGATATCATAACTTATTATTAAATGGTAATATGTGTGTGTGTGTGTTGTAAATAACAAATGCTACCAAATTTTGTGTGGAAAGATGTGTTATGTAATAGGTATAGGTAATGGAGAAGAAGAACTAAATTTTGGGATGAAGTATTTTATCCTATGGTCCAAGTGTGAGAAATTAATTAATATAAGAAGGATAATTTAATTAAAAATAATAATGTGTTTTTTATTAGGGTAAATTGGGATTTTGAAAGGGCCTAGACCCTTGTACAAGAAGGAAGATAACACAATGAAGCTCAACAAAACAAAAAATGAAAATCACCAAACATTAGTAGCAAAACAACTACACAAAAACTAAAAACAACTAACAAAGGGCAAAAAAAAAAAACCCAAAACAACTAGCCTAAATTTCGGCTGAATCTAAATTGTTCCAAAGATTTTTGATTAACCACAAACCATCTTTTCCTTAATGCTAAGGTCCTTCTACACAATCCTCCCTTTTTTGAAAGAATCGAGATGATCCAAAGGGTTACATGCTATCTCAACTCCTATCCCTGAAGCCCCACCAATAACCTCCATGAAAGGCATCTCCAGCCCAACACTATAGACTTTATGAGCACACCCCTTACATACCATCCACACAACCTTAGTGGTGGTGTTACAATCCTTATAAAAAAATGAAACTTGACCCTTTTTTCCACCAAATAAGATAATTTTTCTTATTTAAATATTATTATTGTTTTCGTAGGCATTCATTAAATATATTTTCTTATTATTTTTATAAGAGAGGATAGGAATATTTTCCAATTTAATTATATAATAAGGACTAAAAAAAATTCGTTGATTAGGAAAATTTTCTAAGGTTAATTTTTTTTCTAAATTTTTATATAAGAAACAAAAAGTCCAAAGAATAAATTAAAAATTATAATAAAATAACTATCTTGAGGAGTAATCATGATTTACCTACCATTACTAGTAACCAATTCCATGAGGAATTTTGTAGCTAATAATACTCTATTGAATGTATTCTAATCTACAAAGGGTGAGATAACATGATGGGACAACTCAACACAATCAAAATATCTCTATCTCTATTGGTCACCATCTCCATATATCCAATCTTGAACAGTTATCAAATCACTTGATTGTTCACTTGAGTGTACAAAAAATAATTGTTCCATAGTGATCAATAGAGATGAAATTGATAGAGTTTATAGAGGTGAAAAACCAAGAGGCTTGTAAAAATTTTCATTTAGGTTGATATCTATGAGGCTGCAATATCTCTATTTTACGTTTTTGTGGATGTTATCTATGAAATATTAAATTTAATATTTCATGGTGTTTTGTTGACTTTATTGGTTAATATCATGGAGAATAATGGCGTGTTTACTTTCTATTGTTCTTTTATAATATATTTATAGTGATAGCATAAGTGATTATTAGATGGTAATTTTGATTATTATATATGTTGTAACTAAAAAATGTTACCAAATTTTGTGTGGAAAGATGTGTTACACAATAAGTATAGTTAATGGAGAAGGAGAACTATATTTTTGGCTGAAGTACTTTATCCTATGGTCCAATTTTGAGAAATTAATTAATATAAGAAGTAATAATTTAATTTAAAGTAATAGGGTAAGTGCATGGATTTGTGACACAATTTTGGCTCTTAAGATGCCACTTCTTTTTTTTTTCTTTTTCTGAAATCAGCAAAATTGGATTTGCATGAAAAAATGAAGATAGTTACGCTCAAAATTTTAAGACGCAACAAAAACAAAAGTTGAAGTGCTTTGAGTCTAGTTTCTAAACTACTATTTTTTTTTGAAATTAATGAAGATTAAGGGTCTCAAAAAGGGAGGCCCAAAACAGGTCCTTTTTTTATAAAAAAAAAAACAACATAGCCCCTGAGGGCTCCCCCCTTTTTGATTAACTTTTATTTAGAATTTCAAAAATCCCAATAGTGAGAAATTAGCTAACACCCTGTAGTTTATCCTCGTTCTTTCGGATAATTTTTTTAATGAATATAAAATATTTTATGAATATTCAAAGTGGACACATCTTGAAAAGCTGAAATTTGAGCATGCTCCCCCCTAAATTTTTTAAAAAGTAATCAATTTTTTTTCATCATGTGTAGAATGGAGCCTAGTTTCAAAAAATTTAATTTGTTTCACATTTCGATCAATGAGTAAAAATCTATCCTAAAACTAGCACATGTTGGTTTTTGACAAAAAAGGAGGCATTTACAATAGAAGCCATGGATCAAAACCTTAACTAAATCAAAATGAAAAAAGAATTATCTATTTAGATATCTAAGAGAGTTCAATGCTATCATGAATTTTTTTATAAACTTGCATTGAAATACGTGCAAATGAGATGGGGAGCACGGATGAAAATATGAGGAAATTTGGAAAATCCTATTAATTAACATGTCCAAAGCAGGTCATTTGGCAAGCGCCAAATGTGATGTATCATTTGGAGAGAGCCAAATTTTGCACTTGCCAAATGACTTGCTTTGAACAAAACCCAAATTTCCCCTCTCTTTGGTCGACAACTTTGATAATGCTTAGAGTGCACAGTTTATGATCGTAGATGGATAGTTGAGGTTTTACCTTCCATACACTCTATAACTCGTTACCCTAAGTAGATAACTCTTTATCCCTCTGAATTCTCTCTCTCTCTCTCAGGTCTCACTCCCTCCCACACGACCTAGACTACTCTCTCTTATTCCAATCCCCTCTCTCAGGTCTCTTTCCCTCCCACCTAGGTACCTAAATAAATCTATATCACTCCAACCCCCTTTCTCACTCTCCCTTTGTCTCTCCCCCTTTGGTATTTTTGTCTCTCTCACTCCATCTCCCTCTCTTAGGTCGTTATCTTTCTCTCTCTCTCTCTCTCAAGTCTCTCCCTCCTACCCCCTCTCC